>PVIJ01008015.1:0-30540 GCA_004024925.1 Scalopus aquaticus | reverse complement strand
TAGTCTTTTAGCGCATGAGGGCAGAGAGTGAGGAGGTAGGCTAGGAGTACAGTTGTTGGCATGACTGAGAAGCCGAGAGTATCATGGCATGTCCAGTGAATTAAAGGGGAATTCAGTTGGACTTGCGTGGGGACAGGTGTCAGATCATGGTGTACCTCCAGGATAAGGAGTTAGCTGGGAAAGGGGAAATGTGAGCTTTTGGGAGGGACTTTTCATAATCGCACCTATAATGGCTATATTGCTTGTGTTGTTAACACTGACACATACACAAACCCAAAACACTTGAGTTTAGCCCCATCCTTTCCACTGTCAGTTTCCTGGATCCCCTGTTCCATCAGTGCGTAGAAATCACCTCTTTTCCTGTCAGGGTGGCTGGGGCAGTAATTGAGATGAAACTGTGGTCCCCTTGCTGGTGGGGAGAGGGGGACAGCTAAGCTGTTTGGGACCTCCAGCCCTAGGATGGTGCCTCAATTAGGAAGTAGGCATTTCTGGTCCCCAGGAGTTTGACCCATTGTCCATAGCTGTGGTTGTCACCATCTCAGGCTTTGTCTCTTCCTTCACTCTGGGGGAGTAGGCATTGTTCCTATCTGGTCTACCTTTATGTCAGTCTGGAATATACCATGTGTGCTTCCTTGTAGGTGGCCCAGCAGTCTCCCCACTTGACCTCTTCTGTCCTCCTCCCATTATGTCCTTATCACTAACACAAATGCTAACATCCTAGCCCAGTACCCAGAGTAGCCCGCTACAGTTCCCTTGTAGATGGGGGCTCATTGGCCCTGCTGTAGAGACTAATAAAGGTGTGGTTGGCTCAAAAAAAAAAAAAAATGTGGCACATTCATTCAACAGAACTTCATTTGCAGTTTTTGAAAAAAAAATCCAAAGAGCCTTTCATGAAGATGAATCCAAAAGCAAAGAAGCTCTGTGACACTGACTGTCCCCAAGGTCAACACCCTCATCAGACGTGATGAAGAGAAGTATACGCTTGACTGTCTCTTGAATATGATATTTGGCTTTGAATATTACAATGAAATTGGGATCAGATAAACTGCCAGCTAAGTAAGTCTAAATACAAATTTTTCACCATAAAAAGAAGACAAAAAAATTCCACTACTTCCTAAATCCCAAGTATTGCTTTATCTAGAGACCACAGAATTAATAGCTGAATTGGGAAGGAAAACAATAATACAATGAAAGACTAGAAGCTAATCAGATACCTACCTAATACCCAAACTGGGAGGTGGGGAGAGCAACTCTTACAACTCTTAAAAATAAGAGATCAAGGGGCCCCCCTGGTGGCGCAGCGGTTGAGCGCTGTGCTGTGGAGCTGTCAGCAGCGCACAATGCGAGTTTGACGCCCGGCCAGGGAGAATCCCACATGGTGGGGCAGACCTCTCGGGCCTCGCCCGCTGCTCCCCTCAGCAGTGTATTTCTGATCCGCCTGCTCTGCTCCCCACTCTGTCTGGTGAACCCTCTCGCCGCCCCACACCTCTGGCCTGTACCCCAGCTTGTATGTGAATAAATAAATCTTTAAAAAAATAAATAAATAAATAAAAGTAAAAATAAGAGATCAAGGTGGATCGATCCAAGGCTATAGAGACACTTGCTAGTAAGCATAGCATTTTACTTAGCACTCCTTATTAAAAATATTGTTTAATGTTAATTAGTATTTAATGTTCAAGATCCAGTGGGGAAAAAGCCTAAAAAGAATTAAAAATGTAGAAGACAGCTAAGATAAAAAAATTAGAAAATAAACTCGAAAAAGGAAAAGTAAGTGTATAAATCAATGAAAAAGAAAAGACTATCAAAAAACCAAGCAAAGCCCAATAAAGCAAAAGTTAATTCTTTACAAAGATGAACCTAATGGAGAAACATTTAGCAAAACTGAACTGACAGATGTATATAAATAAATAAATATTGTGGATACAAATATAGCCAGGATGTAATAATAAAAGAATACGATATCAACACTTTGTCAAAAAATTTGAAAATGGAAACAAAATGGCATAACCCTGAGAAAAACACAATTTATTAAAACTTACCACTAAGAAACCATGGAAAATTTGAACAATTCTACACATTGTTTAAAAAAAAACCAAAAGTTGTATTTTTAAAAAAAATCTTCCTCACGGCAAATACCAGGTCCAAGTAGTTTCACAGACAATTTCTAGCAAAATTTCAAGGAAACCTATAATCCACTCTTTAAAAAATTTTTTTAAATTATTTTGGAGCTGGGGTTTATATAAATTTATAAATTTCACCATCTCACTTAGTAGAATTAATGTTTTTTCAGTATACTCACAAGATTTTGCAACCACATGGAACACCATAAGATTTTCCATATCACAAATTCCAGAACATTCCATTACCTCAACACAAAAACCCAAACTTATTAGCAGTCATTCCCAATCTCCCTAACACCCCATTTGAAGTATTTCCTTTCAGTGGATCATACAATACTTGGCCTTTTTACCTAGTTTCTTTCACTTAGCATGATATATTCTAGGCTCACCCGTAATGCAGCAAGTACCAATATTTAATTTTTTTTTGTAGGTATTTCATTGCTGGGGTACAATATTTTATTTACTTGATGGTTGGATATTTGGGTTATTTCCACTTTGGACTCTTATAAATAATGCTACTGCCAATGTTCATGTATAGCAGTTGCCCCCTTATTTATGGTTTCACTGTCCAGTTTCATTCATCCAACTTCTTAGGTTCAAAAATTTACAAGAGCAGTTTGCATAACTCAGGAAACCCAATTACTAAATTACCAGTTTATTATAAAAGGATACAGCTCAGGACCAGCCAGAAGGAAGAGAGATGTACAGCAAGACATGGGAATAGGGAACTCTCCCATGCTACTCTCCCAGCACCAATCTAGAAAGCTCTTTTACCCTGTCCTTCTGGGGTTCTTTATGGAAGCTTCATAACATAAGCACGATTATGTCATTGCCAATTGAATTCAACCTTCAGCCCATCTCCTCACCCCAGAAGTCTGGGGATGGGAGTGAAAGTTCCAACTCTCTAATCACATGGTTGGTTTCCCCAGCAAACAGCTACCATCCAAAGGTGCTTCCAAGTACCTCTTAACAAAAGACATATCACCCTGGATACTTAAGAAGTTGAAAGGGTTCTGGCAGCCATGAGCAGGAATTGTGGACAATATATGTTATAAATACTATTACATGAGTCATCCTAGTGGGTACTGTAGTGTTAGGATTTTTTATTTGCATTTCCCTAATAGCTAATGATGTTGAGTTCTTTTCATGTGTTTTTGGCCAATTATATATTAGCTTTATAGAACTATCTATGCAAATCTTTTGCCTATTTTTTAATTTTTTACTATATCACAAGGGTTCCTTATATACCCTAGATTCTAGACCTTTATCAGATGCATGATCTGCAAACATTTTCTCCAACTCTGTGGGTTGTCTTTTCCCTTTCTTAGTATCCTTTGATAGACAAACACTCACTTTTGATGGCAATTTATTTTTTCCCCTTTGGATGGTTGTGCTTTTGGTGTCATTCCTACGTTGCCTACTCTAAGATAAAGAAAATGTACACCTGTTTCTAAGTTTACAGCTTTTATTCCTATCTTTGATCCCTTTTTAGTTTATTTTTGTATATGACTTGAAGGGTCTAACTTCATTCTTTTGCTATCCAGTTGTACTAGCACCATTTGTTCAAGACTATTCTTTCCACATCGAAAGGTCTTGGCACCTTTATCAAAAATCAACTGGTCATACATATGTGTGTTTCTACACTTTTTATTCCATTGATTTATGTATGTATGTATATTCTTTTTAATGTTATTATAGAATTGTCCTTTCAAATTTTTCATTGCTAGTGTACAGAAATAAAAGATTTTCGTACATTGATATTGCACCTTGCCCCTTTGCTGAATTCATTTAGTTTCTAATAGTTTTTGTTTCTGTTTTTGAGGGTCCTTCAAAGATTTCCTATATATAAGACCATGTTATCTCCAAATATGTAGTTTTACTTCTTCCTTTCTAATCTGGAAGCCATTTCTTTTTCCAGCTAAATGCCTTAGCTAGAACCTCCAGGACACTAGTCAGAATTAGACATTCATGTTTTGTTTCTGATTTTAGAAAGTTTTCAGTTCTTTCACCATTAAATGTTGCTTTTCATTGATGTCCTTTATCAGAATGAAAATTTCCTTTCTATTCTGTGTTTGTTGTGTGTTTTACATAATGAAAGGGTATTGGATTTTATCAAATGACTTTTTTTGCTATTGAATCACATTTTTTTCTCTGCGTGCTACAATATTGCTTGATGTTCATACACTGAATCAACTTTACATTTCTGAGATGAGATTCCACTTGGTCACGCAATCTTTTTTATGTGATTAAATGTGATTTATTATTAAGGATTTTTCTGCATTTATACATGAGGGGTCTGGTCTGTAGTTTTCTTGTAATGTCTTTACTTTGGTAGGAGGATTAACACTGGTCTCATAGAATGAGTTAAGTGTTCCTTCCTTTTCTTGAAAGGATTTGAGGACGGGTGCTAATCCTGCTCTAAATGTTTGACAGAACTAGGGCCTCCCTGGTGGCCCTCGGGGTTACGTCTCAGCACTAACAAATACATACATATATACATACAACAAATGTTTGGCAGAATTAACAGTGAAAGCATCTGGCTCTGGCATTTGGCATTGGTTTTCTGATTAATAACTTAATCTCTGTTACAGTCCTGCTTAATTTTCAATGTCTTCTTAAATCAGTTTTAGTAGTTCCTAAGAATTTATCCATTTCATGTAGATTATGCAATGTTAGCATATGATTGATTACCCATGTTCCTTATCAATTTCTATGTAAGAGTGGTAATAATGTGTCCTCTTTCATGACTTATTTTAGTTCTCTGAGTCATTTTTTTTTCTTTCTTGATCAGTTTAGCCTTAGGTTTAATAGTCTTTTCAAAAAAGCAACTTTTGTACTAATATTTTCTACTGCTTTTCTGTTCTCTATTTCTGACCAAATCTTCGTTATTTCCATACTTTCATTTGCTTTATGGTTTAGTTTGCTATTCCTTCTTTAGTTTATTATGGGAGAAGTATGGGTTGTTGATTTGATATTCTTTTTAATGTAGGGATTTAAAGCTATATAGTATCCTCTGAGAAGTGCTTTCATTGCATGAAGTTTTTTCCTTAAGTTGTATGTTGTGTCTTTTTTATTCTTTTTGAAGTATTTCCTAATCGCCCTGATTTCATATTTTACTGGTTATTTAGAGTATGTTATGTAATTTCCACATATTTGTGAAATTCCCCAATGTACTTCCAATTTCATTCCATTTATGGTCACAGAACATCCTCTGTGTGATTTCAACCCTTTTTAATGTACTAAGACTTATTTCATGGCCTAACATTTTGTGGCTGATGTTCCACATACACTTGATAAAAAAGTGTCTTCTCTTACTTTTGAGGTGAATTCTGTACAGTCCTGTTAGGTCCAAGGGGTGTATAGCACTTGGTCCTGACTCCTTACTGATTTGCCTTGTTCTTCTATCCATTATTGAAAGTGGGGTATGGAAGCTTGCAACTATTACTGTTGAATTGTCTACTTATGTCTTCATTTTTTTTTTTTTTTAAGATTTATTTATGCTTACAAGCTAGGGTACAGGCCAGAGGCATGGGCAGTGAGAGGGTTCACCAGAGACAGAGTAGGGAGCAGAACAGGCAGAGAGATGGAAATACACTGCTGAGGCAGTGAGAGGCAGGAGAGGTCTGCCGCACCATGTGGAAATCTCCCTCGCCGGGCGTCGAACTCATGTCGCTGCTGCTGCGACAGCTCCACAGCGCAGTGCTTAACCACTGCGCCACCAGGGAGGCCCCTTCTGTCTTCATTTCTATCAACGTTTGCTTCATGTTTTTGGGCTCTGTTATTAAGTATATCCATACACATAATATATTCAAAATTGTTACATATTTTTGATGGGTTGAGCATTTTTACTATTAATGTTGTTCTCTGTCTCCACACTAGCTAATAGTCTATATTAAGTCTCCTATTTAGTCTAAAAATTCTACAACAGTTTGATGAAATACTTTTTCAGTATAACCAAAAAAATAAGCTTAACTTCTGTATTTTGATAGTTTATTCAGAAGACTTCAATTTTAAGCATCTATAAAACATTTATTAATCCATTATTTTACTTTAACATTAGAAATTTAATTCAAGTGACAAAGAAACAAAAATATGTAATGAGACAGGCGATATTTCAGCACTCTTTCTTAGAATAAGGAAACCGAAAATCAAAAAATCACCATCACCAAAACCACCAACCAACCTACTTTATTAGGCATGTCTATGTTTTATTTTCCTTTAAGTGATGTTTTTTGGAAAATAACACTTTCAAATAATCTGCCCTTGCAAACAGAGCAGTTAATTTTTCCAAATACAAAATTCAGTATATCTAGATTTTCAAAACTCACAAAACAAAAGGAAATATCTTGTTAGTCAAAAGGTCATGCTCAAGTCAGTTTTACATCACAGGGAATAATCTAGAACTAATTTCAGGAGGTAAAGCCCAATTCTAAATATTTCTAGAGACTATCACTATTCCAAACAGTGTGGACAATTGTCTTATTGCTGAATTGTACATGGTAAATTTTCTTTGGCAACTTTTTATACTATTAACACAATCGGACAACTTTCAAAGGTTTAGGTTAACTTAGTTCAGAAATTTCAAAACTTCATTCTAATTACTTAAATCTAATTTTTTATAGATGCTAGAATAGGAAAGCCTCCAAACATGCCTAATGTAATACGACAAGAAAAATATTACTAAATATAACTAAAAGCTTTTCAGTTGTATGTGCAAGTATATAATTCAACTCAAACACCAGTGAGAAATATTACAATGTTAGCTCCAATTCTCTATCAGATTTTCTGTGATAAAAGACAAAAGTTTAATGTAGAAATAACATCTGAGTATCTCAATTTTTCTGGAAAGCTGTTTCATATGGATTCAATATGCCCTTAAATTAACCAGAATATAATATGAATTCTCATTATAATAACCTTATAAAATTTAAGTAGATTGACAAATCATTAATTTTTAATTATTGTTCTATGAAATAAACCTACTTTGGAGGCTTGCCACAATATTACCAAGAAATTTAAACAGAAGCTCAAGTCCAGATACATAAGAAATCTCTATATATAACAAAATCACCAATTTAAATTATAAGTGGCTTCCACTAAATATTACCACTCCAAATTCACACAAGTAAAATAGGTTTGGCAAAAAGTGCACTCTGAAGCATGTTCACATTACAAAGATAAATGATGAAAGTTAACCAGCCAAAATTCAAATAGGCATATATGCAAACATTTGTATGCACACTTTCATGAGTAAGATATATGAAATTATTCATTTTGACATTTTTATGTACAGCTTGTATACAATTTAAAACAAGTACAACTGAAAACATTCTATGTAAAAGTCACAATAAAGTCAAATGAAACACTAAATAACAGTCTTACAAATTGGTCTCTCTCAGGGGTTTTTCCAGAGAATAGCTGACTAATCTAAGAAATGCCTTCTTCTTGATCAATCATTTCTGTTTTAACTGAAAAAACATCTGCCAGCATGTGTTTTGGAATTTCTGAACCTCTGACTTTCAAGGCGTAACAAGCATTCTCTACTTTAGCCAAACTTTGTTTCAAGGTATACAGCTTCTTAGAAACCTCATAAGGCCCAGTGTTGCCAATGAATGAAAACCCATCATACACCTGTCTTAAAAACTGGCTCACTTCAAAGGGGGTGTCAATGTCCCCATTCCCCACACTGTTAATACACATCCGCATCAACTCTCCAGTTAAATCAGCCACTCCCAGAAGGTAATCAACAGGTGTGATTTTCAGTCTCCAAGTACCAAACTGCTTATCCTGTGCATCAGAGGAGGGCTGGTAAAAAGAAAACAAAACAAAACACAACACAACACACATACATACAAAGAAAACACCATGAAAAAGAGTGAATATGCATGTATCACATTTACTACAGGGTACAAAATCAACAGCGGATCAGTCATACTAATCTCTAAATAAAGGATCTGTTTTGCTTAATGACCATTTGGGTCACAAGAGGAATTCATGCCCTGGGTTGGGAGTTGAGCAAATGACTTCAGGCAAATTTTGAAATCTACTACTGTATCATTATAAAATCAACTATTTCCAACTTGACTTGAAAAAAAATCAAATTTACATTCTTAAACTAGGCCTAATAACTTTGTTGCATCACAATCAAAAAGCCCTCCAGGTTTGTGAGCCATTCACATTTCCCTAAGTCATTTAGTTCCTTTCTGGTCTCTCAATCCCCAGTCTGCACTGACCACCATTATTTTTAACTCTTTCACTGTATCCTCCTCAGTTCCTTTAGTCTTTTTTCCTACTCCACTTGCCCACCAAAAACACAACCTTGAATCAGTTTTTAAAATCTACTTTTGTTAGTGCTTTGTTCAAGTGGCTAAAAGTCACTAAACTAAAAAAAAATAATCATCACAACTCTAATTTATACTGCTACAAATTACTCACCAGTCCTTTTACTTATTCTTAGATGATTCTCCTGTCAGTCTCCTCAACCACTATTCCAAACCATAGCTCTCCTCAGCCCCCTACTCAATCCCAAAGTTCTTTGCTCTCAGTAGACAATCTTGCCTACTTTCACTTGCTTGGTCATTTGCCAGATCACCTGACACAAAGCTCTCTTAATTACCTTATCCCTACCAGAAAACAAACAAACAGATAAAAAAACTTATGTCCACATCCATCTTTACCTTCTATCCTCCAGTCTCAGATGATGAGTTGTCCCTCCTCTTGTTTGAGGTTAACTCTTCCAAATGACCTTGACCCATCTCCTCCCACCTCTTCCAGGACCTTGCTTCATAAGATGTATGCCCTTGGGCAAGTTATTTCATCTCTCTAAACCTCAGTTTCCTCATCTGTAAAATGGGATAACAGTACCTACCTCAGAGGTTTATTTTAAGGATGAGATAACATTTACCAAGTTCTTGGCATAATGCCCGACACAAAGTAAATACTCAATAAATGTTAGCTGCTATCACCATTACCAACATCATGTCAATCTCTCCCCACACCAATTTCTCTCTCTCGACTGTATTATTTCTAGAAAAGACAAAGCCTAAACTGCTATTAAAAGTCTCTATGAAGACACTCAGCAGGGGAGGGAAGGATAAGGGCACAAAATGGAGTAGAAAAGGACACAAGGGACCACGGTGACAGGGCACAGGTGAATTGGTGGTGGGTTACCCAAGGGGAATACAAAACGTAAAAGATATAAATTAACTATTAAAAAAAGAAGTGGAAAATAAATAAATAAATGAAAGTCTCTATGAGACTTAACTAGTGAAATAACAGCTATATTGGAGGCCATTTTAGGCACAGAGAATTGCAAAGGCATACAGGTAAGAACTCTGTTGGATATTTGAGAAGCCAGTAGGTATTTCTTTTGCATGAGAATTAGTCTAGAAAGACAAGGGTAGAAAGTCACATTAAGGAACCTGAACTTTACCTATAGTTTATAGTGTTACTGAGAAATGAGGTCCAAGGAACACCATAGGAAATATAGCTAAATAATCACAGAACTGGACAAATACCCAGTTACTTCCCAATTATCCCAATGCCTGTGAAACTATACTATGATATAAAAATACCTGCTGTTTTCTTCTTAAGAACTGGTTTCTTCCATCTTCTGCCTACCTAGCCTGAATCTTTTAGTTGTATTTTTAAAATAACAAAATAAAAAAATTATGAAAAATAAAGGGAAAACTGTTTAATTTTATCTGCAAGTGTACTGCCTAAATAGTGTATCTTGAAATCCAGGAAAACAAACAGTATTTATTTAAAAGCCAAATTGCAAAATTTTCTTTTAATTCATCTAGATTGGGGGTGAAGGAAGTTGTATTTCATAAGTCATTTATAAAAATAACTTCTCTATAAAATACAATAACCTTCTTTGTTTCTATTATTAGAAAGAAGGCAATCCCTAGTTTTAACTAGGGAGTTGATTTTAGAGAAAAGCACCAAGTTAAAAAATTAACAAATTTCAACTAATAAATTGTCAAGAAAATAAATTCTATTTTACTGATAATATTAAAGATCAGGGAAAAGAAAATTACTCAAAATGCAATTTTTCAAGATGGGTCTGAAGTATATAGAGGTGAAAGATGATATATATAATTTAAAGTGACAGCAAAAAATATTAACACAAAGCAAATATGGCAAAGTGTTACTTCATGAATCAAGATAATGGATATATAAATGTATGTTACATTCTTTTTTCTATGTATTTGAAATTTTTTTCGTAAGAAAAAGTTTTAAAAATTTAAATTAGATTAGGTGGTTTTGGCAATATTCTCAATAAGCAAGTTAGAGCAAAATGCCTTCCTTTATCAAATTCTCAGAATTTTTACCAACAATCTTTCGCACTGAAAAGAAAAAATTATAATTGTAGTCTTAACATAAAGTATATATGAATAACCTTAGAATAATTTACTACTTAGATCCTAAAAACAGTACACTTCTATCAGCTTCTCTTTATGATTTTGCCCTGGTATTTTTATTTCAAATTAAAACTTGAAAAGGTGTGGTTACTTCCTGAAAGAAGCAGGCTTATCTTACTTCTTTCTGTAATTCAATCTTCACTAATTGAATAAAAACATGAAGGAATTTTACTTCTTAAAATGAATTTCCTCTTTAACAAACTTCATATAATTTTGAAATATGAGAAAATGCATGGCTTCTTTAAAGTAAGTTATAGCTGTTATGCAAAAACTAAGTCTCATTCTGTAATACTAAATTTTAGTCAGTATTGATGCATTATTTCTACAGCTTCTTCCATCTTCTGCCTACCTATCCTGAATCTTTTAGTTGTATTTTAAAAATAACAAAAGAAAAAAATTATGAAAAATAAAGGGGAAACTGTTTAATTTTATACGTAAGTATACTGCCTAAATAGTGTATCTTGAAATCCAGGAAAACAAACAGTATTTATTTAAAAGCCAAACTGCAAAATTTTCTTTTAGTTCAGAAAAAACACATGTATTTCAGGTAGAAGAATTATGAAATGAGTAAGTGATTAACAGCTCACTTTACAACAATTTTAACTTCTTTAACAAGTAACTATTGCACACTTACATGTCATGTGATCTACATTGCCTAATTTAAAACCCTTTTAGCAAATCCTTTCAAATATTTCTTAGACGTAGATACTTGGTGTAGTTTTCCCTGCTGTACACTCTGAAAAACACTGCAGAGTGGACAAGGACACTGCTTAGATTCAAAACATCGAGTTTCAAAGCGTAGCTGTATCATACTTTTTAATTGTCTGATTTTGGACAAGTTACTTCTAAATGCCTTTACTTCTCTAAATGCCTATTTCCTTCTTAGTAAAATGAAGGTGATAATTACTACCTCACTAGGTTAATAAAAGGATTAAATGAAACTGTACTTATAAAGGGCACATGGTAAATACACAGTAAAACCAAAAGCCCACTTAAACAATAATAACTCAATAATTAATGCTTCAAGAGTATTATTTTTCCAAGATACCCACTGTTGTTCTTCTATTCACTAAAATATTTAAAAATACCATTTCCCTAGTTGGGAATCTATGAAACCACACTTTAGGAAAAATTCCCATCTCAATATTCTTACATTACAAGCCAGTAAATCTGCTGTAATTATTATACTGTTACATAAATTATGTAATAAATGTAAAATATAATTTAAAATCTTACGGTCTTGTTTTCTTTCCCATTGTCTTCTGTTGTGAATATCAATTGTTTATTAATTTCATCCATACTTATTAATGACCGTGTTTTGATGAAGTGTTGAAAAGAGACAGCTTCCACATATTCCTGCAGTCCTGAAAAACCAACCAAGATAAAATTACTAAGGAATAGCCACTTAGTAAGAAAATGTTTGAATAAAGAGCTTCAAATTGATTATAATCTAGTGCTAACATAAGTTAAATGGGTGCCTACTATGCTGCTAACACTAGGTTTGATACTTAGAACACAAATATACTGGGGCTATCAAAAGTCATGATGCATTTTTGCTTGAAAAATCATGTTATAACTTTTCTGACAAGCCAATACTTAGAATCACTTGGTGATAGTTGGGGAACAGGGAGGTTTAGCATCAAACACAGCAAACATTTCTTTGAACTTTATAGAAGTTTGAATATAAAAGTATTCAATTTCTTCCTATTTCATGAGTTATTTGTGTAAAAAACCTTTCTTTCCTACAAAGAAATGTTAAAGGTTTTCAGGGGAAATGTTTTTTATTTAGAAAAGAGCTATCACAAAAACTCTGGTAGACTTTAATAGAAAATAGGGCCTCCCCGGTGGCACAGCGGTTAAGTGCTGCGCTGTGGAGCTGTCGGCAGCGGCAACGCGAGTTCGACACCCGGCCTGGGAGAATCCCACATGGTGCGGCAGACCTCTCCTGCCTCGCCCGCTGCTCCCCTCAGCAGTGTATTTCTGATCTGCCTGTTCTGCTCCCCGCTCTGTCTCTGGTGAACCCTCTCGCTTCCCCACACCTCTGTCCTGTACGCCAGCTTGTATGTATAAATAAAAAATAAATCTTAAAAAATAATAATAATAATAAGAGACTTTAATAGAAAATATACAGCAGACTAATTTTTGCTTCTTTAAATCACAAACCAATTACTCAATCAAGTTAGACATAAAACTAGAACATTTGGGTCTTTCTTAAGATTTTTAGTAGTTTTTTAGTAGTTAAAAATCACTTTAAATAATTGAGATTAAATAGCAAAATATAAAATACTTTTTTCCTCCTCATACGTCAAATGGATCTAAAAAGAATAACTCCTTTCTGCTTTAGTAAAGTTAAAAATAATAAGCTGTATTGCTTATTTTGTATCAGACATTAATTCTATAAAAATACTAAATTAAAAATAAATTTTTGGTAAAAGTCAAAAATAATTCTGTAAATACTTTTTCAATGTTTCAAAACAACTGAATTTGATATCCATAATTCTCAGTATCATTTTGTTATGTCAATCTGCAAGTTGATATGCACAGGGGAAAACTGTATCTTAAAGTGATTATCATTACTGACAGGTTAGGAAACTCTTCTAAGTACTCTTCTGGAAGTCTTTATTGTAAAAACAGGAAGAGAAGATGAATTGTGATTAAGGAAAGAAAATTCATAACTTACTAGAGTCATCAGTATTTGTGTCTCTAACACTTCTACTACAGCTTCCCGCTACTGACACAACCTCACAGGAGCTGACACTGAAAATCAGGCTTGGCAGTAACACTGGGGAGGCTGACCATCAAAATGCCACACAAGGGTCAAAAACACAAAGGGAAATGGATGACCTGGTTTTGACAGTCAATAAGAGGAAGTAACTAAATGAAAATATCCTGACTCATTTTGAGCTGCAAATGTTAAAGTAAGGTCAGCAAATAGGTGTCTTCAGTTGAAAAAAATAGGATATGACAGACTAGGACAACTGAATAAGCCAGAACATGCTGAGATATAAACAAAGTTGAGTTTACAAATCAGATAACATCTTCAATCTCTACAATAAAAAATATTTTTATAAAATTTTAGCTCTCTTTGTTTGGTGCGACCCTCCTAACAGTCTTCTAAGTGTGAGGCAACCAGCAGCTCAAGGTAGCTACTAGTAACATGTCATATCCTTGGGGGCAGCTCCCCCGAGTCACCTCCTCCTCAGGTAAGGACTTCTACAGCATGGCACCTTCCCAGAGAGTTCCATCAGTGCAGCACCTCAGCAAACTTCTCTGTCATCCAATGGGTCATACCTTCATGTGAAGGAAGTGAGAGAGGACTGGGGTTGAGGACTGGGCTCTTCCAGTTTTGCTCCTTTCTTGAATGATCTGCCTCAGCCTGGGGTAGTAGCTGCTTCCTCTATCGAACACATCTATGTTCTAGAGTTCAGTTTTCCTCTTAGAAGGTAATCCCCTAAACAGTCAATTCCTTATACTGAACTCTCCTCTCCCTGTTCAAATTATAGTGCAGTTTTCTGTTTGCACCTTCTGAATACAATAGGAAATTAGAAAAATAAATAAAGGTATTATGTCTCCTTCACCCCTGCCTACTACTATAGCAGAGATGCGTTCCATCTTTTGAGATCAATCACTGCACCCAGGTTAAGGATGGAAGATGAAATCCCAGCAGGCAGCTCACCATGATTCTCCCTTCAATGTATTACGAGTATCCACCTTATGTTCTCTACTGGATGCTATCAATGTTGAAATACACTCAGATCTCTCCCATTAATTGGCCCTATCGTTCCTCAAACTTACTGCCTCATCTCTCTCCTCCAGTTAAATTTCTTGAAGTAGTTGGCTGGATTTCTTCAATGACCTATGTCACATTTCTCAACCTACTTCACTCTAACTTGAGCCCATCTCTATATCAAGACAGCTCTCACTAGGATTAACATATTTAATAAGTCTAATGGACATTTCTTTCAGTCTTCACTGCATTCAGCATTTCAACCACCTTCTTCCTCCTTTAAACAAGTTTCCCTTTGGTTTCTGTGACAGCATCAGCTCCTGGTTTCCCTTTTTTCTACCTCTCTGGCCATGTCTTCTTTTGTCTCTGCCTCTATTAATTTTAGGCATTCTCAAATTCATCTATACTTGGCTTCAATTAACCCTACCATCTAAAATTTTCTATCTTTGGTGTAGACTTACTTATAATCCAAATGCATACTTGATAATCCCATCAGAGGGACCTTAAAATCAATACCAACAATGAATTCACAATCTTTCTTCTAAGCATGTTCCCCTGTTTCTGCCAATTCTAAAAGCCTCCTGGCATCCCCCCTTCTCTTCTTGACCTCTTCCCATTCACTCTCACACCACAGACTGTTTGCCTTTTTAATATGGAACTATGACCACATCACCCCTGCCTAAAGACTTAATAGGTCCTTAAGACATAGAGCAAAAGATCATTCACATGGCTGACAAAACCCTGCTTAATTTCATCCCCACCTATATCATCAATCTCAATTCATGGTCTAGTCAAGTTGTAATTCAAAAAGTTACATTTTAAAGATGGATATAGAAACCCACATTTGTGTAATGTCCAAATTGACCTAACATTCTTTATGTTAACAAGAGTTTTATTCCTACAGTTAGTACCACTTCAATATTTCTAGGCATAATTCTATCCCCAAATTCCTATAGTTGGGGGAAAAAAAAGCACAATTTTAAATGCTAGCATCATACACAAGAGACAAGGATCTAATCTTTAGAACCTAAAACCTAATTATATGTGGTGACTGATGGGGGGAAGCATATGAACCAAGTGGTGCACACAAATTTTTCTGAGTCTTCATATAAGTCTCAATGCCATTGTCAAGCAATCAATCACTACCTTAGTTTAATGAGTATAAGCAGGTCTAAGTGTAAAAATGAAGGATCATCCACATTGGGTGAGGCAGAACACTTTAGTTGAATTCATATAACTTAAAGCTTCATATAATACAAAATTTTATAACCTCACCTTCACTTTCTGTGTTCTAATTTTTCAGTTACTCATTCTTAAGTGGCTTCTCTTCTTTCAAGGTTTTAGATGCTGCCCCTCAGTCTTCAATGCATGCTCTTCTCTTCAACACCTAACTCACCATATTTTCTAAAGTTGGATCAAATATTACCTTCTGAAGAAACTGTCTCTGACACAATACTCTATTTTAAGTCCCTATTAAATGTTCTTCTAGTACCATGCACCTTTCCTTTGCCACATTAATCAAAGTCTTATCTCAATAATGTTAGAATTCCTTGTCTAGTCATCTAGCACTAGCCCGTGCTAAAAGGGCAATACCAGACTACTTTCCTCATTACTATACTCCTAGTGGCTTATGTAATACTTTGCACGTAGCAGACACAAAATGTGATTAATGAAACAGATGCACTTTTGAAAAACTAATAATTTAGAATTATTTGTATAAGAACACTGAGGAAAATGTCCATTTTGGAAAAAAACACAAAATACAGTAGAGAAATAATTTAAACACTGTATAAACTATGATCATAAATACAGTGGTAAATAGGGTAAACTTGCTACTTAAAACAACATGAAAAAGGATTCTAATGCACCCAGCTTTCTAAGTAAGGTGGCTTAAATAATTTTGCGGGAACAAATTTTGTTATATATTGCACTATTGTTACTTAGAGATCAGTGGGTCGGGAGGAGTTTGAGAGGCGGTGGATATCATGTCTAAGAATGAGATCCTGTTTAAGACAAGAGAATAGGTCCACCATGATGCTTAAGGATAGTATCCCAGGACTACTAAGCAGGACTTTGTTTAACAGTCTTCTAAGGAGTGTCTGGACAGGCAAGAATAGGAATGGGGCTTAACTTAGGGCACAGACCATAGAGTTGAAATATCTTGCATATAGTAAAACAAAAAAAGATTAAGTTTCAAGTTTCAGTAATGGGAGAGGATAGAAGAAAAGAAGAAAAGCAGTGAAAAAGCAAACTAGTATTTTTAAAACTATTTCTGATTCTGAATGAACTTCAACAAAGATACTAACTACAAAATAACATATATACAGTAAAACATCATTCCTTTGTAAATGGGAAAAAACAATGGCTGAATTCCTTAAGCTGGAAAGAGTTATTTCTGTGAGCCAAACAAAAGCATGTGAAATAATAAATTTACCAAGTAGCATAAACAACATAAAGTTTACTATATTAACTATCTTTAAATGTCCAGTTCTATGGTACTAAGTTCATTCACATTTTCTTTGCAACCATCCCTACCATCTATCATCTCCAGAATTCTTTTTATCTTACAAAACTGTACCTGTTAAATGATAACTACTCTTTCCCCTTTTCCTTTAGCCTCTGACAATCACCATTCTAATTTGTCTATGAATTTGACTATTCTAGGTACCTTATATAAGTAGAATCATGCAGTATTTG
Organism: Scalopus aquaticus; assembly: GCA_004024925.1. Classification (NCBI taxonomy): domain Eukaryota; kingdom Metazoa; phylum Chordata; class Mammalia; order Eulipotyphla; family Talpidae; genus Scalopus; species Scalopus aquaticus. The sequence goes on along the minus strand of PVIJ01008015.1, from coordinate 13,573 downwards.
TCCCCGTTACTGGCTGATTTCATTCAGCATAATGTCTTCAAGGAGGTTCATCCATGTTGTAGTTATGTGTCAGAATTTACATCTTATAAAGATGAAAAATATGCCATTGATACATGACATTTTGCTTATCCAATTATCCAATGGACACTTAAGTTGCTTCTACCTTTTGGATAGCGCGAATAAAGCTGCTATAAACAAGGGTATATAAATATCTGCCTGAGCCTCTGCTTTCAATTCTTTTGTCTATATACCCAGAAGCTTCTGAGACTTTTAAAAAATAAAACAATTAATAGAGTTTACTAAGTCTTGAATGTCAATTATACATATCTGGTACTTTACATCCACCTTTTTTAACGCTCATTATAAATTTATAAGGCTGTAGTACTATCCTTCCTTTATGGATGAACAGATTGTGGCTCAACGAAGTTAAAAAATTCACCCAGGTCATATAGTGAGTAGTGAAAGAAATGCTTCTATTATTTAAAAATTCATGCCCTTCCCTCTTTATTTGCTTCTTTATATTTAATCCCACATAAATTCTGGAATATAAAACATTTATTTTTTTCTCACTTTTCCCTCCACTAAATCCCCAGTTTACTTCTCTTTACACTTTAACCTTATCCTCTAGTCTCTCATACTAAATACTCTCTTGATGCCATGCCCTCTCTCAAATCTTTTCCTACATGTAAAATGTTTAAATGTTTTGATACACCCCAATTAAGGCAGCATTTGTTTTTTTTATACCCACTACATGAACCTTACATTTCAATAAAATGTTTCAGTCAGAATGTATTATCAGGTGTTTCATCACCAATTTTGCCCTCTAGAACTCTGAGGTCAAGGATCACTCTTTTTATGGCTTTGCTCCTTTTCCCATCCCCAAAGATATAAAAAAAAAAATCTAGTGGGCCACCCTAATGGCACAAGGGGTTAAGTCTCAGCACTATGAAGCTATCCACAGCCACTGCAGCACAAGTTCGATCCCAGCCAGAGAGTTTCCCACATCATGCTGCATACCTCTCCTGTCTCGCCCGCTGTTCCTCTTAGCAGTGTATTTCAGCCTCTTTATAAGTGTTATGAAACAGCTGGACAAAAATACCTTAAAATCTGATATGGGGGGGGGAGGCGGAGGGAGGGAAGGAAAAGGGCACAAAATGGAATAGAAAAGAACACAAGGGACCATGGAGATGGATCACGGGTGAATTGGTGGTGGGCTACCCAAGGGGAATACAAAATGTAAAAGACATAAATAACAATAAAAATATATATTAAAAAAAAAAACCTGATATGTGAATATTCAGATTACCTATTCAATTGATAGTACTTTGGCTTTAAGTCCATTAAGAAAGCAATATTCTTACAAGATTAAAGTTCAAATTGATAAAGTTTAGAATTTTATTTTTTATTGTGGGAAAAAGAGGTTATGGAACAAGAGCCCTCAACATTCATCCGTGGTGTCACTCACAATTAACATGGGTAGCTGTCAAATACTACATTTTCAAGTATATCTAAAGTCATTATTTAAACTGTCCTTAGGCTATGTATAATTTAAGTTACTTCAGAGATAAGGATGGTCATCTCTAATCCATAAAAAGCAGGCAGGTTGCATGATACACCATCGAGAAGTTCAAGGACATTGAGCCCAAAACAGTGAAAAGCATTTTGGTCACATCTAGGTAAAAGGATGTTTAAACAAGTTATGTTTCAACTTGATGAAAAGGACATCCGCTATTTTCAGTGAATAATCCCCAAGGTGAAAATTTTCAACCTACTGCCATATTCCATCAAACAATGCCTTCCCCTTCTGCTTTTGTCTTGGATGAAATCCAGTTAGGACTATTTACGGAACCAGCTGCCAGTAGGACATAAGTTTGTAGGTTGCTTTTATGTAATTTGTTATTTTTCTCCTTGTTCTCCCTATCAGAACATACACAAGGGAGCCCAATTAATGACTTGATTATTTTTATTCATTTTAAATTTAAGTATCATACATCCAGTCCAAATCTCTATCAAAAACCATATATAAAGGTATATAGACAAGACAGAGATTTCCTTTTAAACTTGAACTTCACATTTCAACTTTCTCTCCAGGTTTTAAGTGTTTGAAAAGTTTTTGCCATGACCCAGCAATTCCACTCCCATGTATATATCCAAGAGAAATGAAAGCATATGTTCACACAAACACTTGTAGGAAAATGTCCACAGCAGTATTTCACAATAACCATAAAGTAAAAACAACCCAAATGTCCATCAACAAATGAATTGCTATACATGTACAACAGTTTTAGTCAGTCACAAAAAGGAATAAAGTAAACAGATACATGCTATGACATAACTGAACCTTGAAAATACTATGCTAAGTAAAAGAAGCCAACACAAAAGGCCATGTATTGCATGATTCAATTTTATGAGATGTCCAGAATAGGTAAATCCCTGGGGACAGAAAGTAGATTAATGGTGGCCTAGGTTTGGGGTTATTGAGGGTGAGGGAGGGGAGATGGGACAGTAACTGCTAATGGGTAGGGGATTTCTTTTGGGTGATAGAAATATACTGGAATTTCATGGTGTACAACCCTGTGCTTAGCTGCTAAAACCCACAGAATTTTACAATTTAAAAGGGTTAATCTTACGGTATGCAAATTATATCCCAATTTTTATTTATTTATTTTTTAAAGATTTATTTATTTATGCATACAAGCTGGGATACAGGCCAGACGCAAGGGGCAGCAAGAGGGTTCACCAGAGACAGAGTGGGGAGCAGAATAGGCAGATTGACAGAAATACACTGCTGAGGGGAGCAGCGGGCGAGGCAGGGGAGGTCTGCCGTGCCATGTGGGCATCACCCTGGCTGGGCGTCGAATTCGCATCGCTGATGCCAACAGTGTCACAGTGCAGTGCTTCACCGCTGTGCCACCAGGGAGGCCCTCCCAATTTTTAACTGCATTTGTAAATATTTGTAGAAATGCCACCTGAGTTTGTTCAAAAATTAGCTTTATCAGGTCACTGAAATATTAAAGTAAAATCAGATCTAGGTTTACATACAGGCCACTCTGCTAAAACATCAAAAATACAGATTTTTCTGAGCCTCATTAGCTTTGTAAAGTAAGTACAACTATACTACCAAGAATAAAACTTCAACCCAATTCTGCTAATTTGAATTTTGTCTATCTGAGTGAGACTTTTTACTGTAGCACTGAAGAATAGAGCAAATCAGTATGACTGAGTTGCTATCCAAAATGAAAATAAATTTTAGGATTTAGCACAGATTCATTTTGCATAAATTCCATGAGGGAAGAGAACACGTATTTGCTAATGGTTATGTGCCAAACAAACTAAGAAATGCTTTCCATAAACTTATGTATTTTTCAAAACAATCCGTGAAGCAACTATTCCTCTTCTTATGTTACAGGTAGAAAGCTGAAATCCAAACAGGTTGTACACTTGTTCCTAAGGTTGCAGATCAAAGGAGTAGCAGAGCACATAAAGGAGGTCTATCTGGCAACAAAGTGTCTCTCCCTCCTTCACCCACTGCATAAATTTTATGTGTTAAAAAGCTAACCTGAGTGAGTAGAAAAATTAGTAGCAGTATGAGATGACATGAGTATCCTAATACCATGGGATCACATTCTCTTCCTATCTCACTGAACCCCTATACTAATCAACTACAGTAGATAACTCATTAGCACTTTCAATCCCCATTTCAGTGACAGTCAAAATATTTTAACAGGAATACAAATTATATAAATCAATATAAACCCCAAACTGTAATTTTTATTCCATTACTACATTAAACTATATATAAAATTGCTTTACCAAGTTTTACAAGACACAGCATAAATTACTCACCATATCATTTTGTTAACTTTAAAATCATTTCTTGATTTTTAGATGCTGTTTAAAAGATCTTTTCATTTGTCTTTCTCTAAGTGATGTTCTTGGTCTGAGCCATGACAGTGGACATCAACAAACTCTCTCTGGTACTTCCGCCAATAAAATGCTAGTCAATAGGAAACTGGAGATACTGCCAATGTTGGGATTCACAGGCCTGCCTCCATTCACACTTCCTCCTCTCCTACCGTTCATCAAATGTCATTTACTCGCTCACCATGCTCTCTCTTCTAACCATTGAGAGATACAGGGAATAGAAGGAGAAAACAGTATCTTAGTTTTATGGTGTCACTTATGGGGGTTGGGGAGGCTGCGAGGCTGTCCTTTGTGGACATTTCATAAGATCCCTTACCCCAAACCTCTTCTTTATTTGCAGAGAGAGCTGCACCCCTTCTCACCAGGGGTTAGGTCTCAAATAAAGCAAATGTCCCTGAACCACCTCAAGCCCTAATATTGCAACCTCAGGGAGTATGCTCTGCATGAAACACCTGCTTCTATCCTTGGTTCTGAGTAGTCTTCTCAATACTAACTGCTTGTCCCTGAGACAGGCCATTTCTTTTGGTGGTTTACAGAGCAGAGCTAAGTTTAGCTGCACAAGAATCCCCCTACTCTACCCTTGAACTTAATGCAAAGCAACTCCTTAGTCTCTCCTCCAAAAAATAACAATTTCTGCAGATGCTCCCTAGATGCAGTTCACAAACCGAAAGAGTATATTATAAGTTGAATTATGTCCTCCCATAATTTATATGTTGATGCCCTAACCACTAGTACCTCAAAATGTGACTGCATTTGGAGACAGGACTTTTAAAAAAGGTGATTAAATTTAAACAAGGCCTTAAGGGTGGGCTCTAATCCAAATAGACTGGTGTAGTTACAGCGGGAGGCGATTAAGACACACAGGAGAGACACCAGGGAACTCATGCACAGAGAAAGAACATGTGAGGGCACAAAGAGTCTTAAATCAAAAAGAGAAGCCTTGGAAAAAAAACAATCTTGCCAACACCTTGTTCTCATACTTCAAGCCTCCAGAACTGAGAGAAAATAAATTTGTGTTTAAATCACTTAACCTGTGGCATTTTATTATGCCAGTAGTAGCAAACCAATACAGTATCTTAGACTCTTTACATGAGATAAATATGCTAAAATTCACTTATTAATTTACTCATCAGTTGATTTTACTACTCATCAGTTAATAATATTCTACCTACCAACACACAGAAATATGTTTTTAACAACCAAAATGGCCATAACAGTGTATCAAAATGAATTACTGTGTCATCCTTCTCCAATTATCATCATGCTGCAAATAGCAAAATCCTAATAATGACTCTAACTTTGTACTTCATTCATTTCTATAGCTGTATTTCTGATCACATATATTGATCAAGTAAACTTTCAAAAATGAGTAACGTAACTATTACATGTTCCTGGTTAAGTCCCCACCCTTCTGGGCCTCCCTGGCGGCGTAGCGGTTGGGCGCTGTGCTGTGGAGCTGTCGGCAGCAGCGACGTGAGTTTGACGCCCGGCCGGGGAGATTCCCACATGATGCAGCAGACCTCTCCTGCCTCACCCGCTGCTCCCCTCAGCAGTGTGTTTCTGTCGATCTGCCTGTTCTGCTCCCCATTCGGTCTCTGGTGAACCCTCTTGCCGCCCCACACCTCTGGCCTGTACCCCAGCTTGTATGCATAAATAAATAAATCTTTAAAAAAAAAAAAAGTTCCCACCCTTCACCCTTCTTCCCTTCAGTCATTTCTGTATCTTCTGTTCCCCATCAATTCCAAACCACTGCCCCATCATCCATGCCAATTTCTCAGTGCACAACAGGAACAGATCTGTCAACCTACCGAAGCTCTAACTTCCATCCTCTCTGGATTCTTCTGGGATGTGATTTCACCAGATATTCTATTTCCACTAGTTAAGGTTCCCCAGGACCCAACCTTTGGCTTTCTTCTCACTCTATACTCTCTTTGGGCAATCTTATCCATGTCTATAAATCCAAATACTGCTTATAAGCTGATCACTCCAAGGCTGCAACTGCAGGTTAGCCCTGATCTTAAGTTCTTTAGACCTATACACCCAAATGTATTAGGCAGCTGGATCCCCCACACTTCCCAACCAGTAACACCCCAAGCCTATCCCATCATTCTGTTTTCTCCTCTTAACAAATAACATCACCATTCAATCAGATGGGGATGCCAAAACGTACAAGTTTCCTAGACTATTCCCTTTCCCCTGTACTTTTTTAAAATTTTGTTTTTATTTTGGTTTTGTTCTTTGTCAACATTTATCAAACACCTACTAAATATCTGATACACATTAAGAATCAACAAAAAGGGCCTCCTCGGTGGCGCAGCGGTTAAGTGCTGCGCTGTGGAGCTGTCGGACGCGAGTTCGACGCCCTGCCGGGGAGATTCCCACATGGTGCGGCAGGCCTCTCCTGCCTCGCCTGCTGCTCCCCTCAGCAGTGTATTTCTGATCTGCCTGTTCTGCTACCCGCTCTGTCTCTGGTGAGCCCTCTCGCTGCCCCACGCCTCTGGCCTGTACCCCAGCTTGTATGTATAAATAAAAAATAAATCTTTAAAAAAAAAAAGAATAATTACAAAAAAAAAAGAATAAACAAAAAGCTTTTATAGAGACTTGTAGAATATCTTACCTAGAGAAAGAGATAAGAGAAATACATGATATTACACAGCATGCCCAAAAAAGCTATGGGAGAAAACATAGAGCTAAAATGTGTGCTGGGTTTTTAAGAAAAATATTAACATTTAGGAGACACAAGAAAAATTTTTTACTAGGGGTTAGGTTCTAAAACCAGTAGACAAATTAAATCCACATGATAAGAAACCAATGATAATGCTTATGTGACCCTGGGCAAGTATTGTAACCGTAAGCCTCAATTTCCCCATTTGTGTAGTGGTAAAAATAGTATCTATGACTTAGGGATGCTGCCAAAATTAAATGAGATCATGAACATAAAGAACATTGGTTTTAAAAAAATCTCTCTAACTGCTACCATTCACATTTTGGACAGGAAAATTAAAACATCAGTTAAGGACTGAACTTAAGTTTCATGCACCAAAATGTCTCAAAGTAGTGACAATTTTTATCATCACAGTGATATAAACTTAAAAAAAAAGTTGTTGTTTTTTCTTTGAGATGGAAGACATTTTCCACCAACTGTTAAATTTTCAACAGGAAAAAAAAAACCCCAAACATGATAGGGTACGAAAAATTTTTAAGTGATTTATTTCAAGCAACTAATTATTCGCTCATTTGTTTAACCATCCCTTGGGACAATCTGTAATCTACTATGATAAGGAACGTGCAGAAAACAGACCTAACTTTTTGTTGTTGTTCAATTATTAGTAGGATACTCAATGTTTGAGCGCACACAAGTATCGCCTAGGGAAATGCTCTGCGTGCCATTAGCACTATTCTTAATGAGGAAAAGCACAGAACTGCTTTAGTTCATTGCCAGAATTGTTTTATCTTCAAGTCAAAAGAACAACTATTTGGAGTAACACCAAAACAAGCACTTAACAATTACAAGCAGCAAGCTATTCATAAGCATCTTATTGTTAATGCTATCCTAATTATAAAGCAGCTTACATTATCAAAAAAAAAATCTGTCAGCAAATTTTTAAGTCCTAGAGATCTCTTTATCTGACTGCTTTACTGCTTACATTTAGAAAAACACACTTTATTGCTTCAATTTAAAGAACCTCATTTTCCTTTAAACACTGCTAGAAAAGTGAGATAAAGGGGATCCTTACATTTTAGCCTATAAGTAAGTTATCTTCAAATAAAACTTACAAATTATAAATAAAAGCCTAAAAAGTATGGCACTGATTTACAATAATCCTCAAACAGCAGAGTGGAAAAATCTAAAGATTGCTCCTGTTTTATTAATGCCCAAGAGTGCAGTGTTCCCTTCCTGATTTAAGAAATACACTACTGGCTCACTGTCCTTTTTGTGTTTTATCTCCATGTCTGTTTTTATTTTTTGTAACAGAAATCGGATTGTTTCCTTTTTAAGTTTTATCCATTTGTTATTGTTTTTTCCTTCTAAAATCCAAGTACAACTTTGTAGGTTTTGTTTTGCATCACTCTCTGGTCCGTGTCTCATTTAAATTCTTTCCTTATACTCTACTCATTGATAAATGAAAGACATACTTAATAGATTATTAGGCTAAAAAAAGTAAATTTAGAATTTCAACCAGATATGTGAGGGAACTTTGAAGCTGTCAGGATCAGTAGGGCTTACTCAAGGACTAAAATGGAATTAGAAAGTGTAATCTAGATATGAAAAATATGGCACCATAACATGAAGCATCAACACTAAAAGGAAAATACACAAATTTTTATAAAAATGCAAAAGTTTTAAGTATGAGTTGAATAGTGAATGTCTATTGTGGTCACCTTTTATTGTATTTATTACAGTGCCATGAATTTTTACAACGCAGGCTTAATGCATCATGTAAGAGAAAAAATAATCACTATGAAAGTTACTCAAACACTTGCCTTTAATTATCCATGTTAATCAGGATACTTGAAGAAGCTACAGGATGGAATTTCCATTTACTTTGATAAAGTAAGACATTCAGACTACACTGCTTCTTCAGATCAAGGAGTTCCTAGAAACTAGGAGAGCCAATTTGTTCCCCCACCACCAACTCAACCAGCTGGTAGCCCTCAAGATTACACATGTATACCTATTTCTATATAGGACTATTGTAACTAAGATATCTTCCTACCATGGGTCTATTCTCTAGGACAGTTAAAGCTGTGGAGGAGTAAGTGGTAATAGTAATTCACTGGGACTATAATAATATTCACCTACAAACAAATGATAAATACCCCGCTCCTAATCTATATCCCTGAAAAGATCTACAATATACCTGGAGATGCCACTTTTGGATTTCAATCAACCCTGAGAACTGACAGAGGTGAATATGCTAGATATTCCAGCATACCTCCACCCCACTCCACCTCTACTAAAAGAGACATATAAACATTTCAGGACATCAGATAGAACAAGGCAAAACTTGCCACAAACATGTCTGCCCAGCATCCAATTAGTGCCCATGAAAAACCTCACTGAAGGGATTTTGGCATAGTATCATTAATATAAACAACAAAGTTATTTTCACCCAACACGGCACATATTTCCAGCACAGGACTATCACGGAGCAAATTATTATTGATATCATCTCCTTATATAAAGAACTGCTCTGGAAAAAGGAGCTAAGAAGTCAGCAGTCAACAATAACTTTTTTGTTTAAAAAAAAGTTATAAAGTGTATGGACCTTAAGTGTATAGCTTGATACATTCACCATGTACATATATAAAAATATAAAACATTTTTATCATTCCAAAGGGTTCCTTCATACCCCTAGTCAATAACCCCAATCCCCAAGCTAGACACCCAAGTAACCACTGTCTTTTAGCTACCTAATTTTGTTTCTTGAAATTCAAATAAATACTCATAATTCTCTTCTGCCCAAGAAAACGTCCTTTATGCAACATGTACTTCTCTCAGACTTTAGACATCTTTTGAAAAATGAAATTCCTTAATTTTAATGAAATTCAACTAATTCATTTTTCGTTTAGCAGTTAAGTGTTTTTTGTCATAAAAAAATGATTCCTACCACAAACTCTTTAAGATCTTTCTCATGCTTTCTTCTAGTGTCTTAATTTAGTTTTCACATCCTTTCACACATTTCTTTCCACCAATACCTCTCATCTCTATCAACCTGCCAAATTTGTCATATTCAAGGCTGTATCACTTGACAACACAAACTAAATACATCAAATCTTTTTTATTATGTATGCTGCTAAGAAACCAAATAAATCCCTGATAGTAAATAATAAATTATGATTATGAGAAAGTGTCTTGCTTGGGAATATTCTATAATGACACTTCACAGAATTATTTGAGTTACCACTTCAGTTTCTAATAACACACCCTAACTTTAAATGATATATGCAAGTACTTCTCTTACAGTATGAAAAGACATTTTAACAAACTACAGGTTAACAGTACTGAAAAACAAATGCTGACATTATAAATATTTAGACTAGAACTGGGCACACATGCTGACATTTGAGTTCTTATAAACTCAATAAATTAATTTTTCACTGCTGAAATAACCTAAACTCAGTGGAATCAGCCATTCGATGTAAAGAAACATACAACTTTCATACACTTCTATAAATGTGAATCAATCTTTGACTTTATTTTTCTGCATTATATACTATCTCTCCCATCAATAAATTCACATTACGAAAGACAAAGAATCAAGTACTTTCATTCAACTAATTTATAATGATGATAAGCACCAAGACCCAGTACTCCCTGAATCTTTTATAAGTATATAAAACCCAGGACTACTCCAGGATTCCCACTATAGACTTACACTATGAGATGTTTAGGTACACCTGACTAGGTGATACTCTTTAATGAACCCATTAAAACTAAGACTTAACGCCACTAGTGAGCTATTCCCATAGGGAAAATGAGATGTGCCCAGACTAAACACCCTCCACAGTCAAGAATAAAGTTCATTCTATTAAATCTATTTTCCTCAACTACTTTATTAAAATCCATTGATGACAAAATACAAATCTATCAACAACTATTATAATATAGTTAGAAAAATAATAAATTCAATTAAGTATTTTGAGTTACCTTTACATTACTTTTCAGAAGTCCTAATTTTTTTTTGAAAGATTTATTTTTTTTTAATTATGCATACAAGAACTGGGCTGTAAGCCAGAGGTACGGGAGTAAGAGGATTCATCAGAGACAGAGTAGGGAGCAAAACAGGCAGATCCACTTAAATACACTGCCGAGGGGAGCAGCAGGAGAGACAGAAGAGGTCTGCTGCACAATGTGGGTTAGCTCCCTGGAAGGGGATCGAACTCATACCAAAGTGACTGGCTACAGCTTGATAGTGCTAAGACTTTAACCCCTGCACCAGCAGGGAGGCCCCAGAAACCCTAATTTTTTAAAGCCACTATGTTTCATTAAGTGTTAATTAAAATTCATGCAACTCATACATATACCATGTAGTATTCTATCAATATTAAAAAAAAAAGGTTACCAGTAAAATGAACCTACACTTACCTGTAGTAATGGCTCTATGGAATTGATGCATATCTTCCCCTGAGAGTTCTTGGGCTACCTGAAGTATCTTTTGTCTGACACCATCCAATTTTATGTCTGATTCAGTCAATATTTCTTCCATATCAGGAGCACTATAATCAAGATATTGGGAATATTTAGAACATCAGCCAGGCACTTTAACAGAGAAAAAGTTAAACAATAATAACATAAAGCTAAATAAATATTGCAAGTACTTGAATACTTCTCAAAACTACTATTATATTTTATTAAAAGTATGTAAAAACACAGAAAATGCTATACCACACAATTAAGTAAAAAAATATATATACAAAATTTTATTATAATATGATCATAACTACAAGAAAAAATATGCTCATAAAAACATGTTATCTGGAGATGACTGCTTTTAGTCAGAATGGAATATAAAATGAACAGGATACATCCTCCCACCATAAACAACTAAAAAGAAAAAAATATACACAAAACAACGGTACTCAGACATTGGATAACAGGCATCTTGGGACAAAGATGCCTAAGAGAGTGGGGCAAGAAAGGTCACATGCCCTATGATTGTTCCATATTATTGCCTAGAGCATTCCCGCCAAATGCAGGGACAAGAAACTTATGTGGAGTCTGGGACTCTCCCTGAGTTAAAAGGAGGAGTTGGGAGACCAAGGGAATCAAAATAGCTAATATTTGCAGGAGTAACAAAAAGGAGGAAGTTACACAGAGTTTCAGAGATCTACAGAGGATCTACTCAAGGGTTCAGCTGAGTTCTGATCAGCAAAGGCCTGTGGGAAAACTACCCAAGGCTGAAATAAGACCCACCAACGTAAGCAGGAAATCTCCATACCTCATACAAGGCTAGAAATAGCTGCTTCATAACCAACAGACAGACATTATAAAAAATATTAAAGTAGTTCTTTAGGTAAAAGGAAAAAATAACCAGATGAAAATCTGGATCTCCACACAAGCACTAGGAATGGTAAATATGTGGACAAATATAATTTTCTGTATTTTTAAAAATAATACTTTCAAATAAAATTAATAATGTATTGTTAGGGTTATAACAAATACAGAAATAGTATGTATTACAATAGTAGCACAAAGGTGAAGCTTGTATGGGGGGAAGGAAAAAGAAGTATACTATCATAAAGTCCTTATATTGTAGGCAAAGTGATACACAAGCAGTGCTTACTTTGTACAGTATCAAGGAACCTGTGCATAGCAACACTGTGACCATAATTTGTGAAGTAACTGTCACTACAGAACCATGCAGAGTAAAGATATGGGTCCAAGATGCACAAGCTTCAGTTAGGACAGAATTGTGCAAAGTGAGGATGGTCAACCATGACAGGTTAAAAGATATATGCTATAACCCATAAAACAGCCACTATAAAAACAAAATAAAAAAGATTCGGCTAATAAGCCAATAAACAAGAGAATCATGTTAATATATTACTTTTGCTCAAAAAAGGCAGCAAAGAGGAAAATGGATATTAGCTATAAATCCAATGTTATCAATAATTACAATGAATGTAAATAGCATAAATGTAAATGGTTAAACACCTCCATTAAAAGAAAGTTGTCAGACGATATGATAATATACATACAAAACCCTAAAAACTCCATAGGAAAAGTACTCAAAAATAATAGACCAGTTCAGTAAAGTAGCAGGATACAAAATCAACGCACAAAAGTCAGTAGCATTCCTCTATGCAAACACCCAATCTGAAGAAGAAATTAAGAAATCCATCCCCTTCAAAATCGAAACCAAAAAAATCAAATATCTGGGAATAAATCTAACAAAAGACATAAAGGACTTATACAAAGAAAACTATACAAAACTCTGTTGAAAGAAATAGAAGAAGACACAAGAAAATGGAAAGGCATCCCTTGTTCATGGATTGGAAGGATTAACATTATCAAAATGGCAATCCTACCAAAAGCAATTTACAGATTTAATGCTATTCCAATAAAAATCTCAATGACATTCTTCAAAGAAATAGATCGACTACTGATAAAATTCATATGGAACCACAAATAACCTCGCATAGCTAAAGCCCTACTAATTAAAAAGAAAGAAAACGGAGGAATTTCACTCCCTGATTTCAAATTACACTACAGAGCCATAATAATTAAGACAGCATGGTACTGGAACAAAAACAGACAGAAGGACCAATGGAACCGAATAGAATACCCAGAATTAAAGCCACATATCTATGAACAACTAATCTTTGACAAAGGAGCAAAGAAAATGCAGTGGAACAAGGACAGTCTATTCAATAAATGGTGCTGAGAAAACTGGACAGCCACATGCAAAAAAGTGAAGCTAGACTCTACTACCTCACACCCTGCATAAAAGTCAACTCAAAATGGATAAAAGACCTGGATGTAAGACCTGAAACCATAAAATGTATAGAAGAAAATATAGGCAAAACTCTACACGACATACATCTCAGCAAAATCTTGAAAGACACATCCCTCAAAGTGAAGGAAGTGAAAGACAAGATAAACAGATGGGATTACATCAAAATAAAAAGCTTCTGTACAGCAAAA
>PVIJ01008014.1:0-77548 GCA_004024925.1 Scalopus aquaticus | reverse complement strand
AAAGAAAAATATCGAATGGTTTCACTTATAACAGGACTATAGGGAGGCCAGGTGGGAGAGAGACACTCAGCGGTGGGGGAGGGGGGAGGGGAGGATAAGGGCACAAAATGGAAGAGAGGAGAATACAGGGGACCATGGAGATGGATCACGGGTGAATTGGTGGTGGGCTGCCCAAGGGGAATACAAAATATAAAAGACACAAATAACAATAAAAAAAAAATGGAAAAAAAATAAATAAATTAAAGCATGTTAGCAAAGCAAAAAAAAAAAATTGAATATATTTGGTCTACAACTTGACGTTTTGATATCTGGACACCTTGTGAAACAATCACCACAAACGAGCCAACTCATAGGATCAAGACAGCTGTTGAGAAGCCACTGAGGGCAATAAGGGTCCAGGAAGGTGCAGAAACACATGCACACATCCCTGAAACCAGCAAACCCAGGGAGAAGGACCCTGTTAGGTCCTTTCCCACATAATTACTATTGTAGGACATGACTCAAAAGCAGGCACAATGTGAAACAACATAGCAGGAATTATTTATGCAGGAAGTGAGAAAAAGGGAAAGAGAGGTTGACACATGACACATCCGCCATACCCCAGATAGTGTCCACTGAGCAGAGCGTGAGGTCCAAACCAAAGCCACACGTGGTAGCTCTTCTCCACAGACACCCTGCTCATAAGTGATTTAAATGCCAGAAGCCCAACAGGCTAACTACCCCAAAACCTGTACTTTTAAAACCCAAAAGCCCAGCAGTTTATCTGATCAAAGCCTCAGCTCTGCCTTATTTCCCATCAGCCCCTGCTCAGGGAGTGGAATTTGAAAAGCTCCACCTTCTACCATCAAGTTGGCTGTGAGCGCCACCCACTGGCTTGGAGGTTGCTCCTCACTTTTCTCTTACACATCAAGTGACCAGTGCTGGACTGGACATATGGCAGGTGAGTATGTGAGGGTGGAATTTTGACAGGGGTTATTATCGTCCCCCCCACCCCAGTCTTTTCACACTCCAATTCCATGTGACAGACACACATGTGGCAACTCTAATTCTGCTTTATTATAACAGATATGCCAGAAATTAGAATCAGGAAGGTGGGCAGGTCATCCTATAAAGGATGATAGCTTCCAGTCATATGACATGCAAGTAACAAAGAAGCTCAAAGAACTAGACCCTTTTTTTCTGGGGGACACAGCAGCAGCAACTAACATTTAAATGTATCCCTGGGCTAAGTGAGTTGTACCCCTTAGTGCCTTTGATTGGTACAGCTGGATGGGGTGGCTACTGTAACGCTCACTTAAAAAGATTAGGAAACCACAGCTTAGCAAGATTAAGTAACTTGAAAAAGATCATGCACTTAATAAGTGGGAGAGACTACATTTGATTCAAGGCAATCTGATTTCAGAATTCACAGGTTTCTCCATTCAATAGTCTGATCATGCTGATGTTCACTGTATTGAACTGAGAATATCTGAAGTGTCAACAGTGCCTTCTCTATCAGAAACAATTAAATTATGCCCCATGAGGTTGTTTATGGATTAAGTGTATTTTGTTCTAGCCTAAATCAGTGGTCAATACACTCTTATTGTGAAGGGTCAGATAAAACGTATCTTAAGCTTTGAAGGTATGAACAGTCTCTTGCATATTCTTTGTTGTGTGTGTGGTTTTTTAAAAACACTTTAAAAATATAAAAACCTTATTAAATTCAAAGTAAGGCATGGACCAGATTTGGCCCAGAGACCATCGTTTGCCCACCCTGTTAACTCATCAAAGCTTGATGCACCAGGTATAACGCGTGTGTAAACTCCCTTCCCAATTATGTGATCAACCTGAACTTCAAGTCTACGACTGTCTTGAAGCCGCGGGAACCCATCAGGCTGGAGTGTGAATTATGATGTCTACTGTCTACACTGCATGAGCTTCTGTCCTGAGTATCCTCAGGGTGGGGTCAGACTTACAGGCAGAGCCAAAATGCGACCCTGGGGCAGGGGCCAGCTGAGGCTCCATTCTGCTCCTGAAAATGGCAGCAGGTGACAGTTTATACAGGTGCATGTCATTGCTTTTGACCATTTCACTTAAAAATCCCAGTTTTACTTATAACAGGACTATAGGGAGGCCGGGTGGGAGAGAGACAATCAGTGGGGGTGGTGGGGGGGGAGGAGGGAGGCGGAGGGAGAGAAGGAAAAGGGCACAAAATGGAATAGAAAAGAACACAAGGGACCATGGAGATGGATCACGGGTGAATTGGTGGTGGGCTACCCAAGGGGAATGCAAAATGTAAAAGACATAAATAACAATAAAAATATATATTTAAAAAAAAATCACAGTTTTACCTAAATTGAAGATTATTGTCAAGGCTCTTCTTTCTGAAAAGACATCAAAAACCACAACAGGCAGTTGTGGAGCCACAGATAGAGTGAGAGGACCACAGAGGACGACCTGGACCTTTGTCATCAGACTTGGAACTTGTATCAGGAAGGCTGAAAGTCCCTACTTACGGTGTCCTGGGCAGTAAATAAACAATAATTTATATAAGACTCACAACAGCCCTAGGGAAGAGATAACACTGGTCAACAGTGAGATCATAACTGACTTAAAAAGGCCCTAATTTGTAGTATCTTGGTGTGCTGAACATGAATATAACCCTGAAAATTTTTTATTAGCTCTCGTTTTGAAGATATTTCATATAATACATTTTACATGTTTCACCATGTACATTTATCCCGTAGGACTGCAACAACATCCTAAATCAGCCTAGAAGGATGTAATATTGCATCACATTGTATAATACCATCATGCACACATCACCCAGGGCTGCTGGCATCATTTTCTGATGCAATGCAATACTACTGCCAGGCGGCTGCTGAAGTAAGCTGACGTCAGCAGTGCACTACAGAAAGCCCTGTTGGAAAGGTTGAGCATTGAAAATAGTTCAGACTTTGTGCGAGACAGTGTAAGCTACTGTTCATAGAACTGTTATTATTTTATCCATTTAGGTACAATACAGAACAGTCATGCCTCAAAAGTGCGTTAATAGCATGGACAATTCCTGCTCTATTTGTGGGGAAGTGACATTTGCCAACCAGAAGAAAAGGATCACTTCCCAAGTGAAGAAGGCTTTTCATCTTTACTTCAGATGCAAGGTCGGTGACCAAGAGAAGCCTTGGGCCCCGCATAGATGCTGTGCTCCATGTACAACACAGCTTTCACAGTGGTTAAAAAGCAAAACACCATCAATGCTGTATGCAGTCCCCATGGTGTGGAGAGAGCCAAGCAACCACATAAAAGACTGTTACTTCTGCCTGGTTCCTCCTCTCTCTGGTGGAATAATGAAGCAAAAGAAGTCAAGAATAGTCTACCCAAACATTCCGTCTGCATTGAGATGACCAGTTCAACAACTTGCTGCAGGGTGATGCGAAACAAACATGGAATGCTTTTCGCCTAGTGTCTACAAACTTTCTTGGGAATGGTAGGGCAGAAAACTACAAGGAACTAGTAGAAGACATGCTGATGCAGTACCAGAAACTTGGCTGCAATGTGTCTCTAAAGATCCACTTCCTTCATTCCCATGTGGATTTCTTCCCTGAAAACTGTGGTATGGTTAGTGAAGAACATGGCGAACGTTTTCATCAAGATATCGCATCAGTGGAACAAAGATACCAGGGAAAATGGCCCACTGCAATGCTGGACACTCCCCAGAGATGCTCCTGAACAGCTGTACAAGAGACAAGCGAAGAAATCTAAGAAGTAGTCTATGACTTTATTTTTTGCAGGTATTAACCATAGGCCTATCACTATTGGCATGCGTTTCCCGATGTGAACATCCATTTATTGCAGATTACAAAAAAGCTAGAGCCAAAATTAGAATTTGACTGTCCTATTTGTGTTGAGCACATACAAATTGATAGGAAATGACTAATTTTATTTCAGTGATACGACTTTTGTAAAAATTTGCTGACCAGTGACTGGCATGCATTTTGTGATGTAAACATTAATATATTGCAGATTACAAAAATACTAGCGCCCAAATTAGAATTTGACTGTCATATTCGTGTTGAGCACATAGAAATTGATAGGAAGTGACTAATTTTATTTCAGTGACATGACTTTTGTAAAAATTTGTTGATCAGTGTAATAGTTTTTCTCCTAACTTTTCAGATAGAGAAACCAAGGCACAGAGAGCGAGATAATTCATTTGAGTTTACTTAGCAAGTAAGTGGTTGCTCCAGCATTAGGACCCAGACAGAATCACTTAAGTACCCCTGATCTTGGTCACTTAATTACAGTCTTTGCATGAACTTAAAATAGGCCTATGGACCTGCTAGGTGAAGGCTAGTATTTGATGCATGAATGAAGTGCATTGAAGTGTCTTAAATTAAGTGGTTGAGTTACTCAGGGCAACTGGAAGATCCTGGGTTCTAACTCTGCTCCAAAAAGTTGATTTGTGTCTATGGCAGTCAGAGTTGTGCTTAAAATTTTCCATGCATAAAAGGATTTTAAATTCTTAACATATTCCTTGTTGTCACTACATTAAATGTTTTCTAATCACCGGAAGCCTCCTTTCTCCTGGGGAGTCCTATTCCGACAGCCTGGGACAGACTTAGCACAGACCCTGTGACATCCAGCAAGTCTTCTCTCTGATCATGTCTCACTCATTTATTCTACAAATGTTAATACAGAGCAGTCACATTTTCCAGTCTCAATAATGAAAGGGTCAGACTGCATGACCTCTAAGGTCTCTTCCATCAATAATACTTTTATTATTTAATGACTATAGTGATATTTGCTCATGGGGGGAAGCCTTTCCTTGCTGAGGAATGTCTAAATGAACTGAGGGAAATCTTCTGTTACAAAAAAGAACAACACCTCTAAAAATCTCTTTTAACTGTGACAACGAGCAAAATAGAATGCTTTCTCACTAACTTCTGGATAATAAATGCCCTTACTATTAGATTAGCATTCATAACAACTTGTATAATAATGACCACAGAACTTCACTTCATAGAAGACTGGGTCCTGCAGGAGGAAAATCAAATATATTTAACTCATTCTTTGAGGGGCCAAGATAAAAATCTCCAGGTATCCTTCAGATGCTGTCATCTGCTTTGAACTTTGACTCAAGTTGTTCCCAAGAACATCCTCCCATTTCCACTGGGCTAGATACTATAGAAGACAGAACACTACAAATCACTTTGTTGAAAGATACCCAAGAAAGAAGGGGGGTGAAAAACCAGTTTGAGTCTGCTGTTAATTAGAACCAGCCGATGATGTACAGCGATTTGTCTGGAGTGCTTCTGACAGCTGTGCGTTCTTCCCTGCCTTATTGTTTGAACTCCGTCCAACGGTGCAATCGTTAAATCTTTGATAGCTGTTGTTTAAATATGAGAAGGGGGAGAGCTTTTTGTTTTAAGTGAGAAAGGGAGACGAGTTTTGGATTACATCTTAAAAGTTAGGGCTCCTTAGATCATTTTCCCTGGCCTTTGGTAGAACACTCTGGTCATTTTCGGATTGTCTATTGACACTTTTTTTGCTGCACAAATGTCAGAAATCTCACTTCCTCTTTTGTTTCCTAAGGGATTCTTGCTGGGGGTGGTAGGAAAATTATAAAACACCTGGTCTTACTCAAAGGAGGAGGGGAGAGTTTAACTTCACAGTTGAAAGCCCCACAGGATGGGACACATTTAGATGTTGACTAATAGCGAGAGGGACAACCAAAAAACAATCAGGTAGCTTGAAGAAAATTGCTCCTACATACACACAATTCCTTTTTCATCCTTGAGTGTAATATACACTTGCTAGTTAACCAACAATAGCTAAGCTGTTTATTTCCAATGACCAAAGCAACTTTAAAAGCATCATTATTCATGCTTTCTGAAAGATAAATTTGCATTTCAAAACTAATTTTAAAAACTTATCGGTATGTTTATGCATACTCTCAAATTATGTCAAATATTTTATAAACAGTGCTCTTTTTCAATAGCTACTATGACATATATGTATATTGATATCTGTATATACCTATCCCTATATCTGTATATATACAGAAGTATAAATTAGATAGATAGATAGATAGATAGACAGACAGATAGATAGAGATGGATGGATGGATGGATGGATGGATGGATGAACAGATATTGACAGACAGACTGATTTAGTATTTCCATTTATATTTCAGGTCAAATTTCATCTTGTAAGTTCTGTTTCAAGATAACTTCAACTACCAGGAGGGGCCTGAGGTTGAGATGGACATCTTTGGCAACAACGGGACTCTGGCACAATATTGTAACTACTATTCTCTCAATGGAGCAAATGCCCCTTAGCGTGCAGGTGTGACCCTGTTTCTTTTAAAGGACTTTCAGGATTATCTTTTTGCCGGAACTCCAGCCTCCTAGGGCAAAGTCTTTCAAAGACAGCTGTAAAAATCTTCCTTGCTTATTTGGAAACGATGCATTGTCTCCTGACTACTGCTGCTTACTTCAACCTGGTAAAGGCCAAGAGAAGTCTTGGTTCACATCCAGATGTCTTAGGCTGGGTTTTTAGTGCCACCGGTACTCACTGATTTCATAGTCTGGGAGAGCCTAACAAACGGCTGATGTGTCCATCACTGCCAGGCCAAAGTTTTACCAGACTAGCATGGACCTCCAGGCCCAGAGGCAGGTAAGTAAGGTAGTGACCTTCCCTGGGGTTACTCCTGGAGTCCACATAAAATACCAATGGACAGACCTTAATTCAAAGAAATCTTACTGGTGGAAAAAGCAAGTATCTTAATACCCGTTGGTTTTGCCAAATATGAGAAATATTTGGCTTTGCTCTAACTGTGGGTACTTTTTATCCCTCCAATCAGTCTCTCAATTAAAATTTTTTGAGACGGCCTATTTACTGTTGGATTAATAAGCAAGTTTGCCCAGGTCTAACCCATATAAGCCCAATGTTTGCTATGTTTGCCTTAGAAATTGTGGCTCCTGAAATGCAAGTACTTATGATATAATTACTCCTTATTTCTGTCAGCAAGTTATAGACGCACGGAGCAGAGAGTAGAGGAGCAAGCTAAGGCAGCGTCTATACTCAATTCTTTTCCTCCCACTGTGCTGCTCCTTCGTCACAGAACTCACCACCACTAAAGGGTCTGAAAATATCAGCTGTTAGATTTATCAGTCACCCCTGCCTCTTGCTCTTGGGCGTTGGCTGGGTAATGAGGACACGAGGCAGGAGAGCAAAGAAAAGAACTAGCACACTCTAGCAGAAGGTGATATTGAGTCCTAAACCAGGCTTTGAGGTTTAAAAAGACCCAAGAAGAGGAAAGAGATTCCTTCGTGGAAGGTGGGCTGGACTCCAGGCCTCCAGATTTCCTGCAAGTTTTAACATTGCCTGATGTTTGGAAACACAGACTGGTCATTAAAGCAATGTCTCCTCCTAAGTAATCCATTTGTGAGTTTCCTCATGCTCTCTGCCTTTTATGGAAGCTTGATCTACTGCTTGAGTTTATGGGCGATGAACTTGAAAGACGGGGGGTCAGTAGGTCTGGCAGCTCTCCTTGCTTGAGGGTCTGTCCATGGCAATTAGACTTCTGAGATCTTGTAAATGAACAGGCCTAAGGAATACAGGAAGATGTTGACCCAAATCCCAATCTGACCTTCAATAGCTTTATGGATTGTGTCACCAATCCTCCAAGCTAAAGTTTCTTCTTTTAAAAAATGGAAAGAATAAGTCTCATGATTTATCTTTTATTTTTGGTGGCAAGTGAATGAAACAACGCAAATAAAGCCACGTGCTATGCCAAGGACATATTAAATGCAAATAAAATTTAGCTACTATGGCTATTTTATTATCTCGTACAACTGTATGATATTATGCTTCTGGAGAAATTGAAATGGTCCCTAAATGGTTCCATATGTTCAACAGAAATAACAATGCTAACAGGAGGAAAACACCTGTCAGTTATGACAGTTCTTACACTAATCATATCTTTTCTAGGATAATATCTTTTTTTTAAAAGATTTATTTATTTATGCATACGAGCTGGGGTACAGGCCAGAGGCATGGAGCGGCGAGAAGGTTCACCAGAGATGCAGTGGGGAGCAGAACAGGCAGATCGACGGAAACACACTGCTGAGGGGAGCAGCAGGTAAGGAGGAGAGGTGTGCCGCGCCACGTGGGAATCCCCCCGGCGGGGCACCGAACTCGCGTCGCTGCTGCTGACAGCTCCATAGCACAGCGCCTAGCCACTGTGCCACCAGGGAGGCCCTAGAATAATATCTTTTTAAAATAATTTGGGGAGTGATTTTGACACAGACACCTGGACAGCATATGAAATTGCTTAGTTCTCTCACAGAGGATCTACCAAATTGCTGATTTCTGAATAAAACCTGGGGATTTTGAATTATGAATATTAATAATTTTAAAATGATGGACAGATAAACTATTTCCATGTTTTCCATGCTTCTGGGTGATATCTGGTTTCATATCATCACTATTTTAATGCACTACTTTGCGGTTAAATGGTTTAAACATGTGTTTAATCCCAAATAATCACTCATTAATCTTATGTGACAAGCAGATTTTAATATTTATTTATGTGCCATTGTTGACAACAGACTCTATGCTCTTTGTGATATCTGAATCTGTTTCCAGAATACAGTTATCTCCACACCAACCATTTATATCAAAACTATGACAAGGGGACACAACCTTAGACAAAAAATTATGAAATTTATATTTGTATTTAAATCAGTCTTGACTACTTACTTGAAATCAATTGGCAGAGTTTGGTAATGGAATCTTAGAGCCCTTTCTTGTTTATACCACGTTGACTTAGATATAATTATACACTTAATGTTGTTAAAAGTTTGTGATGTGAATACTAAGCCTATAAAAAGAGGGCAATATATCTGTAAATGATGAATTCACATAATAATGAAGACAGTGATAAAGATTTAAAGAGTGATATCAATATATGACTTCAATTTGGTTGAATGACTTATTTTCTCTTTGAATATTATACCACTTTCTTGCAGCTCCTAGAGAGAATGCTGATCATTTAGGTAGGTGTCAAAGTTGCAAAGTTGCAATTAAGTACTTTCTATTTTTTATTGAGGCTTCCCTCAAGAGACTGTTACCCTATCCCCCTTACTATAACTGATCTATTGAAACTAATTTCTCCTCAGATTCTCCTCTTCTGTCTCTTTTGGTTATAGTTGTCTGCCATCTTCTAAACCAACCCTGCAAATCCATTGAGGAATCTGGAATCTAAGAAAAAGTGTCTGTCTTTACTAAATTCTACTGAGCCACCATTATTTTAATGGATTTATGCTGAACATCTGCTTTCCTTTTGGGAATCTGGAATTTTGGTACATTTTGGGGAGAGAGGGGGCCTGTATGATCAGTACCCCCCAAAAGTCCTGGCTTCTAGGTGTCTAGGAATTTCCTTGGTAGACAATTGTACACATGTGTTGTGACAGTTTGATGACAGAGGATGAAACATGTCCTGGGTGACTCCACTGGGAGAAGAGTCCTCTGGTCTCGCTTCATGTGCCTTTCCGTTTGCTGATGTTCTTGGAATTCTGTGGCCATGGGTATGACTATACTCTTAGTCCTGTGAGTCTCTTCAGTGATCGAATCTGGGAATGATCTTGGGGCCCCACACAACGTGTACAACTACTTCATAGAATTCATGTCATGTATTTGAAGGAAAAGGCTAGAATGAACAAAAGTTGGATTGAATGCCAAAGGCTAAAAGAAAGAAGGTGTGGATGTGGGAAAGATGTTTGAGATGATGCTCGCTAGTAAGGTTGTGTGGTCATGGAAAACTAGCAGGGCTCATATAACTCTTTTTGGGTTTTTAAAATGATTTCCTGGTCATACCCAGGTAACCCAAGAAATTTAGACATGTATGAACTTAACGTTTATTTTCTTAAAATACTTTTTCTATATTTACAACCATAACAACTCACAAAATACAAATTAACAGTTTTCTGGATCCCTTGAGATTGTGTTGTTCTATCATTCAACTGTTCTATCATTGTTCTATCATTCAAATATTTATTGAGCACAGACGTTTTATTGTGCCTCAGGTGTTTGGGGTAGTCACTAGTGAGTCAAAAATGGCTAAGATAAATTCTTCTCTTGTACTCATGGAATGCACTCAGGGGAGAAAAATGCCAAAGGGCAAACGAGCAAAAGGACTTTGCTCAGAGCCCAGTTTTGCAATGGCATATAAATTTTGCAATGGTATCAGGAGATTTTTGGCCACCCCAAACACATGTGCTGTGCCACAGTCATGCTCCCAACAGGTGAACATAGAAAAACAGTTAGGTGAGTCAGTAGATGGAAAATGCTGGGGATTCCTGAAATAGCACTGAGTCATTAATCACTGATACCCTGGCTCAATCCACGAAGCAACTGGAAATGAATAAGCAAAGAAAGTGAACTAATAGTTAGAGGGTGGAAATACCCCAAGGAACATTTGTTGAGTCAATAGGAGAACGTGGAAAACTTCAATAATCATAGACTCAAACAGAATGAAACAAGAGAAGCATTTTCCAACAGCTTGATCTCCAACTGAAAATTTCTGGCAAGCATCTTTCCTTCTGGATACTTTGTTCTGGGAACTGGAGAAAAGAAGACTAGAGAAGCTTAAGTGTTGTTCTGACAGTGGATTCTAGATTTACATGATAGGACAAATACATAGTCAGTGTATGAGATGTGATTCTGCATTGAACTATTAAAGGCAAAATACAATAGAAAAGAAAAAAGAAGTGACATAAAAGAAAACAAATCTAAGAAAATGATGGGAGGTCAGAGATAGTCCCTGAAAGTGATTAAGTTAATAAAACTAAGTATAACATAAACTTCCAGACTCTAAGCAGGAAAATAAATGGATGAGTTGTTCAAAAGAATCATCTTGACCAAGTAGACTTGAGAAAAAAGTCAAACAGTGCTAGATATTATTTCCTGTTTACTGGAACTTCCTACTAAATTTGGAACAACCCAAATTTTTGTCATAAAGTGAATTTCTGGAAAGCCTAACCAGATTTTTCATTGACTCACACTATAAAATCAGGGATATATTTTCTTAGAGGAAAGAAAATTCCGTATATGCAAGAGCATATGGAAGAACACAACAAACTTTTCAAAACGCAACTTGGTGGGGGAGGCACACGACTAATAAGATGCAATTTGTCAAAATATGAGAACAAATAGGACACATACTAAATCAAAACTGTTGAATTGCTTTAACATGTTTATGTATTTCAGTTAAAGAAAAAAGCTTAGAAAACTGAGCAAATCATTTCATGAAACTAAAATTGTCTTCTTCATCAGAGTAGTTTTTCATTGTGTCCACTTTCTTCACCTATGGACCTATTTCGACAGCTCACTCGTTAGTGCCTATCAGTGTTTCAGCACCCCCACAGGAAGGAGAGGGCTCAACACCAGCAGGACTGTAAAACTAACACCCATAGATCTGTACCTTCCTAATCAGGCATCGATCTGAACACTGGATGGTTTAATTCCAATAAATTCTTCCAACACAATACAGAGGCTGGTTGTATGGATGAGGAAATTAAGCTGGAATAGCTGTATGTCCATCTCCAGGGGAGAGGGCCTCTTGCTCTGGACACCACTGCTGTCCAGATGACCCAGCACCGAGCAGACAATGCCACACCAGAGCCCAGCCTATTGGTGTTGCCAGTCCAGCCTAGGGCAGGTCACTGCTGGGCCCCCATGCTCAGGAGGCCATCGAGGAGCTTCCTACAGCCACACAAACCTCCTGTGCCTCCAGTGGAAACAGGGGCCTCCCTGGTGGCGCAGGGGTTAAAGTCTCAGCACTATGAAGCTATCAGCAGCCACTGCAGCACAAGTTTGATCCCTGGCCAGGGAGCTGACCCACAGGGCGAAGCAGGCCTCTCCTGTCTCCCCACTGCTCCCCTCAGCAGTGGATTTCCATCGATCTGTCTGTTCTGCTCCCCTCTCTGTCTCGGGTGAGGCCTCTCACCACCCACACCTCTGGCCTAAACAAATAAATAAAAATAAATATTTAAAATAAAAGAAAGTGGAAGTTCTCAGCAACCTGGTCAGTGATTTAGTACAAGCCAGCAATGATGGCCCATGGCATCTGCCCAGATTTACAGGTGGAAGCTGGTCAGTCGACACGTGTTTAGCTGGGTCACCGCGCAGGTTTGGTCACCCTTGAAGGCTGCATCTGCCGCTGGGGGTGTTTGGAGGAGGATTCTGATAGGAACACTTTGAGGCTCACCTCTGTGCCTCGCTGTTCTCCAGCTCCTTTTGTGAACGCGAGTCACAAGGGCTGAGCCGTACTCGCACCTGCGAAGAAGCCCTGTGCGTGCAAAGCAGTCTCTGCTAATGTGAGATACTGTCTTTCAGGAAGTTACTTGCTCTCCACTGACACTTTCTGCTGAATTCTTCCCATTCCTGTTCAGTAAGACATTTTCTCAAGTCTCATCACCTTTCTTAGACAAGTAATTTAGGAAGTGATAGGTTTAATAATTAATGGGATTCGAGCCGCCCATTTCTTCCCTTATGTTTTCAATCAATCAGTCATCAACCACCTCGCATCTACAATGTCCTTGATTCCTCTTGGAGTAGGAGCATTAATTTTTTCCTTTCAGTTCATTGACTCAGGACTTGTCCTTTCTCAGTGAATAATGATGCTTGTTTGCTTAACTCAGGCACCTGAGGGAGTCCTCACTGTCCACCTTTCCTTCCTCGCCTCCAATCCGCACCCAGGGCTGCCTGCTCTGCCCTCAAGCCTTTCAAATGGTTTCCAGTGCCTGTCCACTCCATCGGTCTGGTCCTTGTCCAGCCAGCTCAGAGTACGTGATCCACACTGTCCATCCTCAACAATATTTTTACAACACTCTTTCCAATAACAGAATATGTGTATGAATGCCTTGTTTAGAATTCCTCAAGGATTCTCTGCCAAGAGACAAGTTCGGCTTATTTTGCCTGCCAGAAAATGTGGTACATCCATTCATTCAGTCAACTCAACTTATTGAACCTACTATGTGCCAGACACCAACATAACTACTGATGATACAGCAATGAACAGTCTTTGTTTTTATGGGGCTTCCACTCTACCGAGGAAAGATCAGTGTGTGTGTGTGTGTGTGTGTGTGTGTGTGTGTGTGTGTGTGTGTGTGTGATGCGCACATGTGTGGATATGGATGTTTGGAAGGTGACTTGGAGAAAAGATATAGAAGTTGACATAAAGACCAACAAAGCAGGACAGGATTCCAGGGAATGTGGGAGAGGGGACTATCTAAGTAGGCGACCAAGAAATGTCACCTTGGGTTAGTGATGCTGACAAACACATGAGCTACTCCCTGTCTCCTTGTGCAGCACCATTCCCTACTTCCTTTCTGTCCTGCATTTTATGTTACATAGCACTGCACCCTTCTCTGTCCCCAAACCCTCCAGTCCTCCAAACCCCCGTGCCCTGGTTATACTGTCAGCCTGTGCTAATGACTTTCCCACCAGTGCAAACTTATATGGCCTTGTTGTCTCCACCACCCCCTTCACCTCTGAGACTCTCCATCAGGCTGGGGACCTTCCCCTGTTCTTCAACTTCACCTAAAATAGACCTACCAGAGTGCTAATAGATCATATAGACCAAAGAGTAGTAAATAGACCAAATAGTAAATAGACCAAACGGTAGACCACATAGACCAAATAGACCCTTGCCACGACGCTTCCCTTTCCCCATCAAAGACACAGATACTGACATAGGCATGAACACATGGCAGGTGCCGTAGCTGAGTCACTGAGTCACTGAGTCCTACAGTGCATGCTTCATTGCTTGTCATGACACTCTGGTGCGGCGACATTATCGCCATTTCACGTTTCACATGTTATCCCCATTTCACAGGCACTTGCCCAGTTCCTTCCCACTTGGACTTCCCACTGGACTAACGCTCCACTCTCCAACACCACTGACCTTGCTCTGTCCACTACCCCACAGCTTTCTCCCAAGACCAAGCTGCTTTGGGGCACACGCTGTAGCTTTGGATGTTTGAATTCTTGCCCCTAGCATTATAGCCGGCACAGAGTAAGAAATACTTATTAAAAATTTGCATTTTAACAAAATGCATTCACTTACCTAGATCACTCAAGGTGTGCAAAGTTGCTACATCCGGGTCCTAGATGACTTTCCTGTTAACCTTCCCTTTCAACACTAACACTGTTGCTATAGTGCTTACCAGATGCCAAGTCTTCTACTGAGCATTGGTGCCAATTTCTTTAATGCTCACAACCCAACAATGGGTAGGTATTGCTCTTTCTCCCATTTTAAAGATGTAGAAACTGAGGCTCCAATCAGGTCACTTTCTGCAGTTTCCACACCCAGTAAATGATGGAATTGAATCAGATTTGCGGGTGCCTGGCTGGGAGCCTCCACACATCATCACCCATCATCATCATGCTGCCCCCTCGGCTCTGAGCTCTGGTTCTAAGGCCAAAGATAGACAAGAAATGAGGAAAATGTGAAGTGAGGGGTCATCATTAGCATTTGGTACTGACACAGTAGAGAAAAGCAACCTCATAAACCCAGTTCTTCCAGTGACTAAGCAAAATGCAGGGAATTTTGGCACAACCAATTTAACTTTTTATGTTTGTTTTAAATTTTTTATTTTATTGGCAGCACCATTTTCATGCACTGGGGACAAGAGGCAATCAAGATGTGAAAAGAAAAATATCTCAAAGCAAAGTAAATAACTGTGTTGGAGGAAAAACAAAACTAACACGACTAAAGCATATTTTGTGACTATGTTTTTATTTTTTAACATGGACTATTGGGAAACTGCAGTTGAAAGAATCAAGGTTGGCACAAAGGATGAAGGATTCTGGATCGCACATGGAATTTGCTTTTTAATCAAATGTCTAAAACTCCCGAAATCCACGCTGGAATTGAAAAGAGGGTTCAGCAGTATCTGAACCCTCGGGTCTGGAGAATGTATTCCTGTCTCTAAGCGGCTACTTGGGGCTTGAAGGAAACTTGTGAGATACCTAAGAGGAAAATGTGACCTGGAAGTCACAGTGGGTGTTGGACAATGCCCACCCCAGAAGAAAAAGGTGGTCGTTTTTTCCCACTGCCTCAGGAAAGGGGCAGACTCTGGGGTGATTTCTTCGCCGCAGCTTCCTGTGGATCTAATAAAATGGTGCCCCCGACCACAGGGCTGATCCCAAGGTTGAGCAAACCCTGCTTCTTGCCAAGAATCCTAAGAAATGCCCAGTAAAGCTGTTCCAGGCTCTGCTGCTGCTTTTATTTTTTGTCTTTGTCAGCATTTGAAAGAAAACCAGATATTTTCTTTTCACGAACATGGATGACTTCAGGTGGGGAGGAGGCAGCTGTGGCAGATGGGCTTCTGAAATGCAGTGAAATATCCTGTCTTCATATAAATGTTTATGGTAGCAGGGAACCGAAGAAGAAAAACACAAGCAAAACTTTGTGACTCACAGGCGGAATTGCTTCTAAATAAAGCATTTCTCAGAGTTTCCCAGGAGGAGTTTGGAACAAACAAGGGGCAGGACCGCTGGGCTAGGGACATTTCTCAATGACAAAAAGGTGCCTCCACCAGTCACTCAAGAAAAGCGCTCGCTGCTTTCCATGCTGAAGGAGACCCGGTCTGCAGGGGGCCTGGGCGGGGACGGCGTCCTGGTCCACGCAATGACGCCTGACGCCCGGCGAGTGCACAGTGGGGCACCTTGTGGGCAGGATGGAGCTGCAGTGTGGCCGTGTGCTGACTCACAGACTTTCCTCTAATAGAGCATGGCAAAGTGATGATAATTACGTTTAATTTTAGATCTGTGTGTCCAACTGGGAATGTGTCCAGGCCCTGCGCACGCTTCGTTGGCTTTGGCACTTGGGTCTCGACACAAGGTCACACTCTTAGACTGCCTCCATGCTCGGTCATGTCGGCCAGCCCAGAAGACGTGGGCTTGGAAATAATCTGGGGGGATCTTCTTTTGAAGCCATGATGCCAACCCCAGCTCTCCTGGTCTCCACTCTTGGCTTCGCCCATGGACACACAGCACCTTCTCCCTACCAGGACCTTCTCCTTCTAACCATCCAATCTCTTTGCCATCGATAGCAAAATTCAGATGTCGCCCCCAGAACAGCTAAGTGAACATCGAAACATCAGACGCCTAAAGAATCTGAGCTCGTTGGGACTGAGATTGGAGCCTTCTGCAGGTTCTCCCTGTGGCTTCCAGGGGCGGTGATGAGGACGGTCTGGCGAGCCCATACTCAACCCCGCCTGTCCTGTGGGGTGAGCAGCGCTGTGGAATGAGAAGGTTGCCCCAGCCAACAGTCACCTCTAGAATATGCCCAACAATCTCCTTGCTCAGAGGACCCCATGGTAGACCGCGCTGACTTGTTCTGGGTTGGCAAATTTAGCAAAGAAAACAGAGGGCACCCCAAGAAAGGTGAACTCCAAAAAAACACAAATAGCATTTACACATCCCAGGCCTCAGGCAACATTGCTGTGTTTGTGGTTGACCTGAACGTGACACCCACAAAAATTCCTTGTTGATCAGAAACTTCAGTGTAACTGAGTTACTTATATTTTATCAGGCAACACCAGGAGATGCCTGGGCTTTTCTGAGGTACTATTTTATCAAAAGCACATTTTACTACTTTCCTGGGAGCGGAGATTTAATAAAGGCAAGCAAACAGGCAACCGCCACAGACAGGGATGGACGCTGCAAAGCTGCATCTGAGAAAGCATCAGAGGTGGGGTGTTGGGGGGTCGGGGAGTCATAGACTAACAACAGGACAGTTGAATGAATCCTCTGGTGACCTAACATCTCCCGGGAGCCAGAATCCAAACTTCCAGACTCCCTGCAGTAACTGTTTCACAGCCTCCTGTGCGGGGAAACAGGGGAGGAGATAAGGGGGCAGGGGCGCCCAGCATTCTTCTGTACATTTATCTTGGCCTTGACTGAGTTCTGGAGACCAAAACAATCTCCTGCTTTTAATTCGGTCCATGTGCCACAAAGTCGTAAGTGGGGAGATCGGACTTTTAATAAGAACGATGAACCAGCAGTTTTGATCCCCAGGAACTGACAACGGGTCGCTACAACAAGACTGATAAACAGGGAGCCGTTCCGGCCCCGACTGGCCTCGGCCTCTGCTCCTTCTGCTGCTGTGGGGGAAGGGCTGGGCAGAGAGGTACCCCCCCCCCGCCCCCGTCCCACCTCCCCCGTCCACATCTGGGGCAGCTTTTTGTCCCGAGCTGGGCTGTTGGGCCTCGCTGCCCTTGCCGCCTGTTCTGGGCAAGTGGCCACGGGGATATTCGCTTTCGACAGCCCGCAGCTGGCGGAGGGGGCGTTGGGTTCAGACACCACCGGCGGCTCCCACATGGCGACCGCGCAGGCTCACGCAGGCTCTGGGGCCTTTTGATTTATAAGGAGCTTTATGTGGCTGTAGTTAAAGTTTTAGGAAGCAGACCCCTGATGGATGTGGTGCTGGCTGCGGGCCTCGTGAAGCTGCACGGCCCCAGCCAGGCCCACAGGCCTCCCCACGGGTTGGTCTAAGGAAGATTCTGGACGAACACCTCGGAGGGCGTGGGTGCCAGGGTTCGGAGTGCGGCCTGGGGTTATGGCCTGGGCAGCCCGTGCCCACCGGCCGGCCTCCTCTCGGAGCTGATCCCTGAGGGGCTGTGAAACCCGGGAGGGAACTGTGTGCACCTTTCTGGGCAAAGCCTGACTCGGTCCTTTTCTTCCTTATCTCTCCACAACTGTTCTGTGCCGGAGCAAACACCTCCTGCGCATGGGGAGGGGGGTTCCACGGCAGGGAGCGAGCGTCCCTTCTTCTTGCGGGGTAAGCATGGCTGCCCACGCGGGGGACGCTCACCCAGCACAGTTCACAGGGGCAGGCGTGGAGCTGTCACCAGACGAGAAATAGAAACCCAGACCCTTCAGTTCCTGTGTATCCTATTTTTAATCTCCACATCTCGGTTGCCCTCTGTCTTGCTTCCTTGCTGGAATGCACAGGCACACCTGGCTTTCCTTCGCCTGGAGGGCCTGTGTCTCCACGGGGGAGCACTGCGGGTGAGGACCTGGTCTGAGGAGAGACCTGCCATTGCCTACGTGAAGACAATAGGGAACACAAACGACCCCCTCCTTGGACTCTGCCTCAGCTAAGAGACTTTGGCAGTTCCACACAATGAGAGGAAGGGAAGGAGAGGCCGGGTGACTGGACCAGGAGACTGTGGACAAGCAGACTACCCGGGGCCTGAGGGGACAGGAATCTCTCCCTCCTCCCCACCCCCCCCCCCCCTGCCCCCCTCCCTCCTCTCTGTCTCTGTGGCTGTCTCTCTCTCTTCCTGCCCCATCTCTCCCTCCCTCCCCTCCCTGCCTACCCCTCCTTCCCCCTTCCTTCCCTCTCCCTCTCTCCCTCCCTCCCTCCCATCTTCCTTTCCCTTCCTCTCTTTCCCTCCAGTCTCAATGTTACTTCCCTGTGACACAAAGGCAGAGACCAAGGGGTCCTGGTCCTGGACACCTTCTGAGACACTCGCCGCAGACACCCCTGCCACCCTGGCATGTTGGGCCCACACCACAGTGCACCCACACTTGTGAAAATACTTTCTCTTCCCTCTGCGACTGAAATGGTTCTACCATGGTGCAGTGCTGTTACTGAAAAAGAGAAAAGTGCCGAAGGCCCCCAGAGGAAATAACACCTAAGATCTGGCATCTCACAGCCTGAGCGAAAGGGCGGGGCCTGCCCTGAGCACCCACACACTGACCCACTGCAGAGCCGGCTTTGTGCTCAGCAAGGAGCCCCGCCTGCACCCCTGGGGCGCCCCAAGGGGTCCTTGGGGAGACATAGCTCCAGCCGGCAGGTCCACTTCCCACAACCACCCTCCAGTCAGTGCCTCTCACAGCCAGAGCGGCTCCCCCAAACAGCCAGGCCATAGTGGCCATCCTCCCACCTGCTTTGCATTCGAAATGTTCCTGTCAGGAGGTTTCAGATCTCCCGTCAGAGGCGCTCTGGACTCCGGGGCTCCCAGGTGGAGCTGTGGCTGCCTCTTCCCCCAAGACTTGCATGGGGCTCACTCGCCCGCTCTACGGTCATGTGAGAACCATTTCTGGTTTCCACCTCAGAGAAAGCAGGTGATGCCTTCTCCCAGCAAGGCCAGGCCAAATTCAATTCGAAAGTAATCCCTCTACTTGGAGAGCTGGAACTTTCTGGAATCCTCTGGAATCTTGTACTGACCGGTGAACTTCTGGCACAGAATTCAGGAATATATTTCCTCAGTTCGTGCATTTTTCTAAGGGTGGTCATTAGAAATTGTTGTGCTGTGTAGGTTTCAATAACGTGACTCGAAATGGACAGATTTAATAAAACAGTCTGCTGGATGTCATTGTTTCAGATTTGGGGGGTGTTCTTACTTATTTCAATGCCGGATAGCCTGGAAATAAATCGCTGTTGTATACTTCATTTTCGATGTCATAATATTTTGAGTCAAGCTGATTTTGATGACACGGAAGCACATTTTGAAGTCATTTCATGATTTTCACAACTGATTCTGTAAGGGAAAAAATATTCCCAGATAGTAAAACTTTAAAAGTGCTAACTGTGTTGTTTAGTTCCTCCAACATAAGCACCCACAACAGGAAAGAAAACAAACCCACAGTGGACTGCAAATGTGGTTTCTGGAACTCTCTTAAACCTTGGCTAACTTTTGGGGGCTCCCAAAGGACAGGATTACTTCATGTCAAAGCAAAAATTCTCCTGACTCTGTAAACAGCCCACGGTTCTGGGAAATATGGAAAATGTAGATGAAAAATGAGGTTGTGTTGTGTTTGGAAAGGCTGCCTGAGATCGTAAGGTCTCTGTCCCATGAGGTCCACCTCTGCTGCTTTGAGGCTTTTTTTCTTCCTGTGTCCACTCTCTCTCTCTTTACCTTCATTTCTCAAATCCCCCATCACCAAACCCATAATATCAATGATGATTCTACAACCCAGCTGGAAGGCCCAGGGTCCAGGTCCTTTATAGAGTTTAAATCATACCATGCGGGCCTCCCTGGTGCTGCAAGGGGTTAAGTCTCAGCACTATGAAGCTATCAGCAGCCACTGAAGCATGAGTTCGATCCCCGGCCAGGGAGCTTCCCACATGGTGCAGCAGACCTCTCCTGTCTCCCTGCTACTCCCCTCTGCAGTGCATCTCAGTAGATCCACCTGTTCTGCTCCCCACTCTGTCTCTGGTGAATCCTCTCACCCCCCACACCTCTGGCCTACACCCCAGCTCTTGTATGCGTAAATAAATAAATCTTTTAAAAAATAATACCATGCCTTTGCACACTAATAGTTAGTTCTGTGTTTCCTGGCACCTACCAAAACTCGCAAAGTGAAAGACAAAAGTCACTGAAGGCCTCATTTCCCACTCGTTTTGTGGTAAACACCAAATGATATTCTCTTTTTTCCTCCTCATCACACAACTGATTCTCAGGTCACGCCACAGCAGAGCAGCACAGCACACATACTTCCACTTAGACTACTTTATGGTATGGTGAGTCTCCAGTGAGTTTACAATCTACTCGGATTGCACCTGGAGGGAAGACAGCAGCGCGCATCATACAGGATCCATCAGAAAAATCTCTGAGCTTTTTTTCTTTCCCATCACAGGATTCGTGTTGGAAAGGTGAACGTGGAGAGGAGTGTGCCGTTAAGAAAACTTTATGTGCTAGAATTCAAAGCTTCACCTAATAAACCATCCAGACAAAGGGAGTTAGGGTTCTTGGCAGAGTCCTAGATAATCTGCCTCCTTTTGGAAGGAGAGAGCGCAAAGAGAAGAAACCACACCATCTTCCTCGGCCCCTCTGGCAAGCGGCATGCTCTCAGCTTTAAACCAAACATTGACAAAGAAAACCAGCTGCTTTTACAATGAATAAACCCATTACCTCAACTCTTTATACATTACTGAGGTATTTTTACTTGTCAGATTTTCTGTCTCACAGAGGCTTGGCTATTTTCAGTATGTTGTCAATACAGACAAAATAGAGCTGGTTTTAGCAGCAGCACCAGATGTGGATGTGCACATGGGCCTTCCCTGCCCTCCCATTCCAAAGTCTGGTGCTAAGTTACTGCTGCTGTCAAAAATAGCGACAACAAGGGGTGGCATCTCGATCCAGCCATGCCTGCCGCTCACCAAACCGTCTGCACCGGAGCCAAGCAGAGGAGCTGTGCGCATGCACCGGGTGGGCTGGGCGCCCCCTGAGCATGGAGTCCGCCCATAAAGAGCCAGGCCTGTCACTATTAAAAGAAAACAGGGCAGATTGATTCCAGGATCCATCTGACCTTGAAGGGCACTCCTGTTTGACCGCTGGCCTCCACTCACTGTGCCCAGGGAAGCTAATGCACCCTGGAGAATCTAAAACAAGAGCAGAAGTGGTTCTACAAAAGTATAGAATTAAGGCTCCTTCCTCTTCTGGTACCCAGTTCTCTCCTCTCTTCTAGATTATTGGGTGTCGTAGATGCTTATGACGCAGAGCGGGGGCTGGTGTTGACAGTGTTCCTGGACACGGCTCAGTCATCTGGGGTCTGTATCCTACAGAGCAGGCAGGAGGGCATTTGGGTTGGTAGAGTGTAGGGGCACCTATGCTTTATAAGGAGCCGGTGGGTAGAGAGATGGAACCTTACAGAGCCGGCACTAGGGGGTTCTGAGCCAGCACTTCCTAAAGGATTAGCAGTAGAAGTGAAGGTTACAGGTGTTTTTTTTTTTTTTTAAAAAGATTTATATATTTATGCATACAAAAGCTGAGGTGTAGAACAGAGATTGGGGTGGGGGGTAGAGGATTCATCAAAAACAGTGGAGAGCAGAACAGGCATATTGACTGAAATACATTGCTGAAGGGAGCAGAGGGCGAGACAGGAGAGATCTGCTGTGCCCGGTGGGAATTTCCCTGGCCTGGGATCAAACTCGGGTTGCAGTGGCTGTGGCTAGCTTCATAGTGCTGCGTCTCAAACCACTGCACCACAGGGAGGCCCTGGTTACAGGTTTGTTTATTTATTTAAGGTGTCTATACATCTAGTCATTCTGATTGCCCCCATCCAAGCCAATCATCCCCATGGAATCTAGGTGATGAAAGGTAAAAGTATTAAACTATTTCTAGGATGATCTTGATTCAACCTCTTGTTAAGATCAATGACCTTGAGCAGTAGGTTATGCTCTTCAGGCTTCTCATTTATGGAACGGGGATAAAGAAACGCCATCTGTCCCCTAGAGTTTGCTGTAGATGTCCAGTGAGCTAATACACGGAGTGCCTTTCCACGCTGTCAAGCACACAGTCGACACTCCATAGATTCCAGGCATCTCCAGTATATAGGGATCAATGAGCCTTCTTCTCAATGGCTACAAACTGCTGATAAGAAAAGTTTGGAGTCTGGCATATCTGATGCTTCCTTTTGCCAGCCTTAGCTCTCAACACTCTCCCCTTTGGAACTCAATGCTCCAGAGATGTGGAAAATCATTCAATTTCCCCAAAGTCTTATTTTCTTTCTAACTCACAGGCTTTGGGGACTGTGCTCCCCTGCCTTGGGACAGTCTCTCAAGACCCACTTCCTTACCTATGTATCAACTTAAATGCCCTTCCTGCTTTAGGATAAGTTGGGCGTACCTGCCCCATGTTCCCCGCAGCAGATTCTCTGTTACAGTCACTTCTTCAGACCTGGTCTTGCACATAAGCTCCAAACTAGGTGTGTGCTTTCTTCTCCTTGCTATCCTGAAGCCTTAATGGAGTTCTTAACCTGGAATAGGTGTTCCATCAATATTTATTGTATAGGTGAATAAAGTTATAAAACTTGGGAAGCACAAAATTATAACTACCCTCATGCTAGATGAATCAATTTAGAAATGAACAGGATCATTTTAACAGGACAGGAAAATGTTCCAAATGGTCAGTTTAGCAGTGATTAGAATGAAATCTGTACTGCTATACAGAAACAGCCTTTGGGGCCTCCCTGGTGGCACAGGGGTTAAAGTGTCAGCACTATCAACCTATTGCCAGCCACTGCAGCCTGAGTTCGATCCCTGGCTAGGTAGCTGACCCACAGGGCACAGCAGATCTCTCCTGTCTCCCCACTGCTCCCCTCAGCATTGTATCTCAGTAGATCAGCTGTTCTGCTCCCCACTCTGTCTCTGGTGAATCCTCTTACCCCACACATCTCTGACCTACACCCCAGTTCTTGTATGCATAAATAAATAAAAATAAATCTTTTTTAAAAAAGAAATGGACTTTGCTGAAGAAATAACTAGTTTTCCCTCCAATATGGGTTCTCTTCTTCCCTCATAATAATACAAGTCTTTTAGTTGGGTCCTTGGTCACTTAAAGAAAATTTCCATTACCTAATATCCCTTGTGGTTTGGTATGACCAGGTTTTGGATAAGCTCTGATGAATGAAATGTAGGCTAAATGTTGCTCTTCAATCTGTTTCCTACAAAATCCAGGTTAAAGGTAGAGCATTAAAACTATCACACTCTGCTGCCACGGTGTGCTATAGGGTACGGCAGATGGTCCCCCTCTGTGGAGGGACACAGAGAATGCATTCTTTCTTATCTCCTCTCTATTCTGACGCTTAGAATAAAGACGTGATGGCTGGAACTTTGGCTTCCCTACTAGACCTTGAGGAACAAGGCTGTCCTATTGTGCTTGGCAGGTACAGAACTGGATGAAGCCTGGGTCCCTGAAGATCTTTAAAAAAAATGTAAACACCAACCAATCCCAGACTCTTTAAGCAATTATTAATTTTATGCTCTATTACTTGCAGTTGGGTCTCAAAGAAACTTTTCATGATCAAGAATCACTTTGAAAAAACAATGATTTCAGTTGGGAAAAAAATGAAGTAAAGAATTTCAAAGCTAATTTGATTGCAGGATTTTTATAATAGAATTTTAATAGCAATAATGCATTGTACTGCTATTAACCAGAGCAAAGAATTTTTTTTAACCCTAAACATAGCTTAACAATTATAAATATCATGAAACACCAGACTACAATCAATGGATTTCCTAGATTGAAAACATCAAGCAGAATAGCTCACAACTGCCACTGGGAAACGAAAGAACATCATCTCAACTGAGTGAGCCATCACTCCAGAAAGCAGCTGTTTCCCAAAGCAGAACACAGCACCGTCTCTTCTTGCATTTGAGGTGCTAGGGCTCAGCCTCAGCACCGAGCTGCCCCTGGGATAACGGGACAATGTTCAAAATATTCATCAATCTGTACACTTGGGATTCTGATCAATCAGAGCAGATGCTGGCCGTAGGGCTGCTATGTCCACCCCAGGACAGGCCGTGATGACACAGTGGATGCCTGCCTCTATCACCTCTCCTAAGTTACTGCCACATTCTGTTAACTCATGGTGTAAACATGGACATGCCCCACCAGGCACACCTGCCCCACACCAGAGACTTAGCTCTTCTTTCTTTGTAAGTTTCCTAATCAATTGGACCAGGAGAAAATGAGAACCTGGATCCTTCAGGATGGATATCTGGAAGGTGATTAAGGGTCTCCTTAGCATCTACTTTCCGTAACCATCATGTGCCTGTGTTTGCGTGTGTGCTTATATATATATATGCATGTGCACACACACCTATACACACACAAACACAGGCAGAGGAGTGTGAGCCCAACCCAGAAAACACTGCCCCGGTCCCCAGCAACACTGCCTCCTTTCATTCCAAGAACAGAAAACATCCGAGCCTCCAGGAGACAGGACCTCCTTCTGGTATTCAAGTCACAGAGCTCCTGGTGTCTGAAAGACTACTATTTTTGATGTGCAGCTGTTGAGTTGAAACATCTGATAGTTTCTCTTCTCCAGGCGGGTTTGGTACAAGATACCAGTAAACGATCATTTGTTTCAGTTCTTATAAGCGTCAAGAGACTAATATTAGATGATGGTTCCTCCCACACATGCTCCTTCTTCTGGCTTTCAGCCTGAAGTATCTCAGGCTCTGGGAAACCGCGCAGGGCACTCTCTGGCAGTCCCAGGCTTTTATCTTCGGGACCCGTGGGGCCCCATCTGGCTGACGCAGTCTGGCCAAATGGGAGAAGGGACCCTCTTCCCCCACGCCCCCACCAGGTCCCTGCTGCAGTGGTACTCATTTCCTTTTGCCTCCTTCCCTGTGGACCCTGAGACTCCCTGGCTATGATTCATCTGTGTACTTGGAAGTCATTAGTGAAATCCCCTTCCAGCTCAGGGACAAGGGGTTGGTCAAAATATTTAACAAATGGTAAGATTTAACAACTGCTAAGGCTGCAGCATTAACCAGGCGAGTGGATGGCGGCCACAGAGCTTGAGTAGGACCCCAGAGCCTCCTTGCAGAGACTTCAAGACTTGGGGAAGCAACGAGTTATCAATTGGTGCGGGGCATTTATGGGGGTGGGTATGTGGGATGTATTTCCATATCTTAACATGATCAGGTGTGTTTCTGCAGATAAGCCCAGGTCCACTTCACAGCATCTTGGTTATCTTCCCTTGTGGTACTTATCAACCTTGTTACTGAAGATCCGCCATCACACACTGCTCAAGATCTGAAGGCTATTTGCCGATAGCCAGGTGACTTAAGCTTACATCTGGAGAATCATTTAAGGTCATTTTAAAAATCATTCAAGTTGTTAACATGTGCATCTGGGAAGCAAGGTAACACAGATGCTGGATGAGCTCCAGCAAAGTCTACCGAACTTCACTAGAAACAGTGGTGTGACGGCCACTGGGAGAAAGACCTGATGGGAAGGTAGGTCCGTGCAATAGGAATGTGATGCTCGGTCTGTTCGCCAGTCAGTGGACACCTGCTTTCCAAACTCTGGTCCCCACACCTGTGCAGGAAGCGATGCACCAGCACAAGTCCTGCTGACGCTGAGGGTCCCGGTCAATGTCACGGTGGGAAGGTAGCAGGTGTTTTATTGTGGATGTCATGAATGGTGTCTTCCCTGTTTGTAAGAGGAAAGCATTTTATTCTGCATTGCCTCACATAGGGTAAAAGAGGGGCAGCGAGTGGGGGTTACAGGTGGTAGGATTGGGGTCCATATAAAAAAGAGTTAATAGAAGGAAAATAAACAATAGACAATACTCTAGTTCAAGGTCAGCACGATTCACTTTATGAAACATCTGCAAGGCACCTACCACGCGCTAGTAACCATGTGCATAAAGGACACAGGAGCCTCAGGGAGATAGAAACACAAATATGAAGAGAATTCACAAGAAAATATCGGGACAGTTGCTCTAAAAGTTGTGTTACAGAACACCAAAGGATTGTGAGAAGAAATTGCTTAATTCTTTGGAAGGGATCAAAAAGTGTCTCCATATGAGTGAATGAGAAATCTAGGTTTTATTTTTTTTAATTATTTATTTATTTATACATACGAGCTGGGGTACAGGCCAGAGGTGTGGGGTGGCGAGAGGGTTCACCAGAGACAGAGCGGGGAGCAGAACAGGCAGATCGATGGAAATACACTGCTGAGGGGAGCAGCGGGCGAGGCGGGAGAGGTCTGCCGTGCCATGTGGGAATCTCACCAGCCAGGCGTGGAACCTGCGTCGCCGCTGCTGACAGTTCCACAGCGCAGCGCTTAACCACTGCGCCACCATGGTGGTCCTGAGATCTATGTTTTAAAGAGTGAATTCCTGTTTGACAGCAAACAAGGGGTAGATGGAAATTCCAGGCTAAGGGAACAATAGCAGGCCCAAAGGTGAGGAAGACCCCATGCAAGGTGTCTGGGGGTAACAGAGTTTTGGAATCAATTATTTTGTTAGGAAGCACTGGTGAGATCCTCTTGAGATATTCTGCATACATGCAGGGAGCTGGAATTTCCACTTCTTCATTCACTGAGAATCATTTGCTTATGTCTGTATTTGTTTGTCTTTCCTCATGCCATAGATCTGACCCTCTGGTAACTCTGGGAGGGAATGACTTAGCACAAGGTTTTCTGAATTTTTTTTATTTGTGTCTTTTACACGACTGTATATTCCCTGTAGGTTTCCCACCACCAACTCACCCGTGTACCGTCACCACAGTCCCTTGTGCTCCCCTCTCCCCCATTCTGAGCCCCAATCCTCCCCCCTCTCGCTGATTGTCGTGCTTATATTTGGACCTTATGGAAAGGAAATTCAAATATGAACAAAATTAAAATCACTTTTAGTTTAAATGGATTTCCCCTCCATTTGTCCTGCTTTACTTTGCATTAGAATGAATTTTTAGTTTGATTCATCTTGGAGACTATGCTACTATATATAGATATATTTATCCAGAATCCTGATTCTACCTTGGAGGTAGACTGAAACTCTGAAAATGGCTGACAGTCTGGTGGAAAAAGTGGATGATAAATCTAGGGTACTGTCAGATGTAGTTTAAAAAACTTACGATCTGCAGGGTCTTACACTCAACACACTGGGAAGTCTTGTGTCAAGTACACACAACCAAATGTTCCAAAATTGTGAGCTGATGGCTCCCAAATGGCAAATAAATGTCCTTAAATCATCACTATTTTAGACCTAGTTTAAGAGTGTCAAGTTCATTGCCAGGTGCCACATTATCGCTTAACCAAAATTTCTTTATAAAAATAGCTTCCCCCACTGGAATGGTGGTATGCACACAGAGGGATCTATTTATGCTTCAGTTCAGTTTCAAACATTTTTGAGAAATGAGCTGAATGGATAGAATTTAAGCAATATGTGCACCTCTGGAGAGATGTGGCAGATGTTAGCTCTTGAATTGGTGGAAATAGAAATGACAACCTTTCATTGCATGAACAGACCTATTTAGGCTTTTTGGTGTTATGCTGACTTTTTAATATCATCTGGAACAGAAGTTACTTAATGTGAAGAACACTAAGTTGTTATTGAGCAACTTTGGGGTTGAAAAGCAGTTGGCCCCGCTCCTGCCTCGTGGAAGCGGATGTTACGTATGCGGAAGTGCTGGCCTCCGGAACGGGCATTTTACATGGGTTTCCTCCTTCAATCCTGACACCACCCTGAGAGCAATGGTTCTCTGCAGGCAAGGAAGAGATTTCCAGAGCAGTGACGCCCCAGGGTCATGCAGGCCTTACTTGCTCCTCTGAGTGTGCCCTTCACTGTCCCAGAAATGCTCAGACCTGGCCCCCAATGCCCTCTGAAGTGGCCCTCTTGTGGAAACTCCTGTATTTGAGTCCCCCCTCCTCTTAGATGACAAGGCTGGGTCAGTCCACCCAGTATTGCCAGGACCCAGAGCGTCCCTGGGACCACCAGGGGCTGGACAAGTACTGTTAAAGGAACTTGCCCATGTAAGTGACGAGAGGCTGCGAGGGATCAGCCTGAACTGGGAAGGAAGGAAAAAGAATCCCATAAAGGGAATGTGAGCTCACCCACAAGAATGGGTAGAATTTTAAGCCAGGAGGATACTGCCTGAAGGGGAGGCTTGGGTGGAGCAAATTAGGGTGCCTTTTGTCAGGAAAGAGCACAGAATTGAAATAGGAAGCTCTTGGTCAGAATGCCCTCATTTTTCTGTTACCCTTTTACGGTCATACATAGCAGTGTGCAAAAGCTGAAGCTCTCTTCTTCTCTAAGTAAAAATCTGATTTATTCATTAGATGAAATCCATATTTATTTAGAGCTCCTTCATCAGCATTAATCTTAATTTAAAGATGCAGAGTATATGCATTTAACACTCTTAGTCAGATAATTCTTAATAGTCTCAGCTACCAGTTTGAAAAATACAGTCCCCTTTTCTAATCTGCATTTATTTAACTGCCCATTGCTCAAGTGAGCCAGGCTTAACTTTTCCTGTAATTAAAAAACATTGTTCTGAAACCACCTTTTGGACTATTCTTGATGTTCTGAGATACTAAATCTATTGACTCTGACACTCCAGTTCGAAGCTAACTTCTAGAGAAGGAGATTAGACACAAGGGCATCATTTTTTTTTTTTAACAAAATCTCTTAATGAGCTAAGCCAGACTTTATGAAAAGCTGCTTCTTGACATTCAAAACACTTCGAGAGCAATCTCTTTAGAACACAGACGTGCAGTCAAGTGAAGCTTCCAAGCAAACTCCGGCCCCAAGCTGAGCTCTCCTCTCTGCTGGCAGAAAGGTGAGGGCAGAGCTAGGGTTACAAGCTGCTTCTCTCAAGGCAATTAACCTGTCTCCCCCTCCTGCTGTACCTACAGTCTTTTGAGGCCAGGCTGCCAAGCGCTGTGCATTCACAAATAAACACTGCCCAGTCCAAAGAGGCATCCTGCACACCAGTGTAGTGATATTGAAAGAGTTATTTGCTTTTCCGTCTCTTTAGGGGAGAGAAGCAAAGCTGGGGCCTCTGTGGGTTGCCTGCCTCAATGGGAACCTCTTGGCAAAGATGGGCCAGCCAGGAAAAGAGACTTGACTTTCTCAGAGCCACTAATGAAAGGTCATCCTTGGAAGGAGAGGAGGTGACTCCACAACTGAAGAGAAGCAAGACACTGTCCTTCATGATTGGCACATTAAAATGGGCTAGCGGTGACCCCAAAAGTCCTTTCATAGAAAAGAAGGTGATGCAGCCGGACATTCGGATAGGCTGCCAACCATCCCACCTGGACTGGTGATGGCACCTGAGAGTGAAATGTGAGTGGGCCCATTTGAGAAATCGTGACTCAAACCCCCCCACATACCAGAGGAGGGTGCGAGGTGCTAAAATAAATGGAAAGTGCAGGGAGCAGCTGGACACTGACTCAGGGGGAGAATGTGGTCAAGAGTGGCCCCGGGGGCACTGGAATGTGCCAGCCCTGATCTGGGAGACATATGCCTCCACAGCGCTGAGGGGCTGCTCCCCGACACATTTCAAATTAGCCGTGGCACCGAGCTCTGTGGACATGAACTGGTTCTGCAGTCAGGAATAACAGCAACTGTTCATCAAGAGGCTTTTACTGAATAGCTGTGATTTTAGGGCATTGTGAAGACCTAAGGTAAAGATATGCAAAGACTGCCTTTGCCCCTGGCTTACTTAAAAGCGTTTGCACACTATTTTCAAAAGACTTTCTATAGACGGGCACATGTGTGTATATATGTATATATGTATATACACATATCTATATAAGCACACGTGTATGTACATATACCCTATGTATCTAGATCACACTTAACTAACAGCTGACCCAGCACACACTATAAATGTCAGTTCCTTTCTAACTTCCCCAAGGTCTTTTTCATTTTGTTTACTTTAATTCACTGGATTCACATAA
Source organism: Scalopus aquaticus (assembly GCA_004024925.1). Classification (NCBI taxonomy): domain Eukaryota; kingdom Metazoa; phylum Chordata; class Mammalia; order Eulipotyphla; family Talpidae; genus Scalopus; species Scalopus aquaticus. The sequence continues at coordinate 47,351 of PVIJ01008014.1, read as the reverse complement.
ACGATCTTTCTCACACTGGAGTTCTAACTACTGATGAGAAGTCCTGGGAGAGAGTCGCTAGGTTTCTCTAGGTACCCTAAAACCTCCTCTTTTCAAACCACATAGAAAGGTTGGCAAAATATTTAATGTTTTTTAATTGCATGGCGTAGGGAACTGACACACTGATGTCAGTGTTGTCACTAGTCCAGTCAACTAGGATTATGTACTTAACTTGTGTGTGAACTGATGGGTTAGATGACCCCAGGTGAAACTCAGGTCTTTGAAGGCCCAAGCCCTCAGTGAAAGGATGAACCAAAATAGATTCTCCCACTGATGCACAAATAGACAAATTGTCTAGTATCAGTATTGACACTAGACACTAGATGACTAGAGGGAAAGAAGTGTTCTTTGAGAAAGTGTTCCACCTTTGGCTGGCATTAGAAGTTGGATTCACAGCATGCACGTGAACTGCCAGACATCACGCTGAGCATGTGACATCCTGGAGCCAGGTTGGCAGTGGTTGTGGGGACATGGCAGGAGTTAATGCAGCCCAAGAGTAAAAGCACTTTCAACCCAGGCTTCAAAGAAAGTTGCAAAAATATTGCTAGAAAAAGTGCAGACCTGGCGTGGAATACATAAGTGCACAGGAGAGTATGAGTGAGTAAGTGAGGGAGCAACACACGTGCAATGGAACCATAGAGTGTCTGACAGCAAAATGATTGGATATGAATATAAAACAAATAAATACATAGATAGACAAACCACTATTCAGCTATAAAAAAGACGAGACCTTGCCATTTACCAAAACATGAGCAGAAACAGAAAGGATGCTGCTAAGTCAGGTGAGTTATAAAAAGGAAGACAAATACTGGATGATTTTACTCACATGGGGAATCTAAAGAACCAACACTGGTCAACAGTGAGAATGTTACTGACTTAAAAAGGCCCTAATCTGTAGTATCTTGGTGTGCTGAACATGAATATAACCCTGAAAATTTTTTATTAGCTCTCGTTTTGAAGGTATTTCATATAATTCATTTTATATGTTTCACCGTGTAAGTTTATCCAGTAGGACTGCAACAACATCCTAAATCAGCCTAGAAGGATGTAATATTGAATTGCATTGTATAATACCATCATACACACATTAACCAGTTGATGGCATCATTTTCTGATGCAATGCAATACTACTGCCAGGCAGCTGCTGAAGGAAGCTGACATCAGCAGCGCACTATAGAAAGCCCTGTCGGAAAGGTTGAGCATTGAAAATATTTCAAACTTTGTGTGAGACAGTTTAAGCTACTCTTCCATAGAACTGTTATTATTTTATCTGTTTAAGCACAATGCAGAACAGTCATGCCTCGAATGTGCATTAATAGCATGGACAATTTCTGCGCTATTTGTGGGGAAGTGACATTTGCCAACCAGAAGAAAAGAATCACTTCTCAAGTGAAGAAGGCTTATCACCTTTACTTCAGATGCAGATTGGTGACCAAGACAAGCCTTGGGCCCCATATATATGCTGTGTTACATGTACAACACAGCTTTCACAGTGGTTAAATGGCAAAAGACCACCAATGCCATTTGCAGTCCCCATGGAGTGGAGAGAGCCAAGTAACCACATAAAAGACTGTTACTTCTGCTTGGTTCCTCATCTTTCTGGCAGAATAACGAAGCAAAAGAAGTCAAGAATAGTCTACCCAAACATTCCGTCTGCATTGAGACCAGTTCCACATGGTGAGGGACTTCATATTCCAGAACCTCCAGCAGAACATTCTCTTGATTCATTTTGATGAGGACAAGGGTGAGCCGACCTGTTCTTCTCCTGTTCCATCAGCATGCAGTGACCCAGATTTTCACTGTGGTGCATCATCAACCCCACACAGACTAACCCAGGAAGACCTAAATGACCTGGTTCGTGATTTGGACTTATCCAAGAACAAAGCAGAATTGCTAGGATCAAGACTCCAACAATGGAATCTTCTAGAAGAAGATGTCACAATTACTTTATATTGAAGGCTCCACCAGTAGTTGGAACATTTCTTCAGAAAGGAAAGTACTCTGGTATTCTGTTCCGATACTGAGGGCCTCCTCAATGCCTTAGAAATCACTCATGACCCACAAAAATGGAGACTATTTCTAGACTCTTCGAAACTGAGTATTAAGGCTGTGCTTTTGCACAATGGAAACTGTCTTCCATCCATTCTATTCCTGAACAGCTGTATAAGAGACAAGCGAAGAAATAGAAGTAGTAGTCTATGACTTGATTTTTTACAGGTATTAACCATAGGCCTATTACTATTGGCATGCATTTTGTTATGTAAACATCAATTTATTGCAGATTACAAAAAAAACCACTAGAGCCAAAATTAGAATTTGACTGTCATATTCATGTTGAGCACATATAAATTGATAGTAAATGACTACTTTTATTTCAGTAACATGACTTTTGTAAAAATTTGTTGACCAGTGGAATCAAAGGGACAGAGAAAGCTAAACCAAAACAAACCCTAGAAATCTGTACACTTGAGGCCACCAGAAGGTAAAGAAGAAAAGGGGGGGGGCATGGACTGGGTGGAGGGTTATGGGTACTTGGATTGGGTGAGGTGTGGAGAAGTACATCTCAACGGGTGTGAACCTATAGCTGTAGATCATACATAGTGATGTAAATCATTGTTATCTCAATTAGAAATAATACAAAAAAGGGAAAATCAATAATGCTACACTGTCAAAAATGTAGCCTCACAAAAACAACACAAAGTCAGAGCACTCACAGATTAATTTCATCGTCTGAAATCATTTATAAAAGGTTCAAATACTCAAAATACATCTTGTCTGGCACATACAGAGAAGAAAACCCTGTAAGGAAAACCAGCACTGAGAAACACTATGTTAATGCAGTGTTTACCTACAGCGTTTCAGCATATTTTTATGTTCTCCTTCTGGAGCTCAGTGTTGAGGACATGAATGCTTATTTTATGTTCCGTATATCTTGACTTTAAAGTACACACTCACATATTCTTTGTTATGTTAGAAATGTTCCTTAATACAAAAGAGCTAAAGAGTCCCTCAAATCTACCTTGAAAATTTCAGTTAACAACAAATGTTGAGGTGTGCAAGCAGGGAAGGACACCAGGACTGGGCTGAGTGCTGGGGATCACAAGGTCTCCATTCAGTCTGACATGGCAGAGGTGGAGGAGACACTGAAGCAACTTCAGCATCAGAAGGGGGTGCAGGCAATCTTCCTGGTGAACACAGAAGCATTGTCCTCAAGAGCCCCCAGATAATCTCAGCACTGCTCAGTACCCCAACCACATGCACGACTTCATCTTCGCCTGAAACTAACCCCCCAAATGACCTCACCTTCCTTTGAATTCACTCCAAGAAAAATGAAATTATGGCTGCACCAGATAAAGACTATTTTCTGGTTATGACTCAGAATCCAATCAAGGAAGCCACTTTCTTGGCTGCCTGCATCATCCCTTCCTTAATGTAATACCTCCCAAGATTATGTCAACCAACATAAGCTGATATGTCAACCAACTGGCACGTGGAAATGACCTTGGAGCCCTCTCAGATCAACTCAGTGATAAAGGGTGGGCTGCAGCTCCACCCACCCCACCAAACTCATCCCTTTGCTGGCAGCCACCCCTGAGTTCTTGGGATAGCCCTCTTTCCTCAAGTCCAGGTTTGGAGCAAGAGTATATGAAAAACCCACACCCTGGTTCCTTCCGATCTTCTGTTCACTTTGTCAATCTTTGAAAAAGCTGCATTTTTAACTAAGAATAATCAAAATGCTTAAAAGGCAGTCAATTTTGAATAAAAATTCAACACTTGCTTCAATCTAATATTTATTAGTTCCTGCAAAAGTTAGAAGAATGGAAATGGTAAGAGGTTAGAAGATGGCCACTAGAGAAGGCTGTGCTATCCAGCATATCCTGAAATCAAAAATTAGAAAATAAATCTTATAGGGGAAATTTTGCCATGAGTTTATGTAATCTATCAGGTTATTTTATGAGACAATCTGGTCATGAATGTGTTTCCTTCTTTGCAATGGCTTATAGGAAGCTCACATCCCAGTGGGTACTCAGTGCAATTTCCTTGTGATGGAAGCCTTGCATAGCCTTCCTGGCCTAAGGGTCCTCATGGTACCCCAAAGTTGGGTCAGATCCATCCTGGTAGATTTGGGTAACGAAGGGGTCTTATTGTCAGTTCAAGGATAAATCGGGAAGAGGTAGCAAAGCGAAGAGCACAGAAAGCTCCCTCTACGTCCACTACCAAGGCTCTTCCTGAGAGACACCGTTGGAGGCTTCTTTCCTCCAGACAGACTTGAAGGCGACACCCCCGCTGCTGTTGTTCCTCAGCATGGAGCCCTCAGTGTGGGTCGGGGGCGCCTGCCCTTGGAAGGACTTCTGTAAACACGTGCAAGGGAGTGAGGAAGTGATGCCATGGGCAGAAAACTGGCCGGACTGGTTTAACTTACAATTCTCCTGCAGATGCCAAGACAAGGTGTAGTTTCAGCACCTTTTAAAAATGGTTTTCTGATGAATGAATTAATCTGTGAGGGTATCGTTAACCTCACATTGTAGGGGCCACATGCTTTCTTTACTCTGTTCCTACCCATGCTCCATGTAGAGAACCTGTGCTGTGAGCGTGGGTATGCACTTCCCATGATGGACACACACATGCCGCACACACAACACAGGCCACACACACACACACCACACACGCCATGTCACATACACATCACACACACACCACACATGCAGCACATGCATGCACCTCACACACCACATAAACACACACCACACACATACCATATACACATCACACACCACATAAACGCACACCACACACATACCATATACACATCACACACCACATAAACACACACCGCACACATACCATATATACATCACACACCACATAAACGCACACCGCACACATACCATATACACATCACACACCATATACACAGATCTCACACACCACAGACACACACATGTCACCACACATACACACCACTCACCACACATCTCACACACACACACACTACACACCACAACACTGCACCCTACACAATACACACACACATCATATACAAGCAAAAGTTCCACCATCTGAGAATTCTAAAGAGAGGATCAAATAAAATGTTTTAAATTATTTGGCACATGCACCAGATCTTATGAGTTCATAAAAAAAAATGGGACATTAAAACTGAATTAACAACAGAGAGCAGAGGCTGCTGCTGGCTGGAAAACAGCCTTCACTCGGGGGGTGGGGAAGCTTGGGGATCACTCTACATGGCTGCTACAGCCTCGGAGGAAGGTAGAGACTGCCCACGAGGCTTCAGAGCACTTGTGAAAAGTCCTTCTGTTCGCCCAGCCTGTCTCCTCCTCCGCCTCTGCTCCCTGGCTGGGCTCCCTGTTTCTGGCGAGAACTCTGCCCTAAGTTCCTTTCCTCCAGAACTAGCCAGAACCTCTTACTGCAGTGGCCCTATTCGTGGACCTCAGAAGTGGGGGAGAGGTGCCAGGACTCCCACAGTCAGAGGCCTACAGGGAGGGCCACCGCAGTGACTCCAGGGACGGTGAGGCTGTGGGGCCTCCGCCAGGTGGATGGCCATTCTTGCTCAGGGACCTCGTCAGGTGACCGTGGGCAGTGTGGCCATCACCAGGGAGCGCAGCATCGTTGCCTCTCCCGGCGCTGTATGGGCTTTGCAGGACGAAGGCCAGTGTGCACGCGACGGCGCGCCTCTCTTGTCCCATCTACCATTGATGTCTTGACCCAGGGACTTCAGGAGAGTGGAGGTGGACACGGTGGTTCTGGGGGGTGGAGTAGTCCTCAGCGGGGTGGGGAGGAGGCAACACCCGGAGCTGCTGAGTGACCTGCAAAACTCCCTCTGCCTCTGTGGTCTGTTTCCTAATTTGCTTTGAGTTTGATCAGTGGGTGAAAGAAGATGCAACCAGCCTTGGAGTCCACAGTCATGGTGGCCATTGGGTGCCGTGTCCACTTAAGACTCTGAGGGAATCCCCAATGGCTCCTGGAAAGACGGGAAGTGGGCTAAGGTGGATTCCCAGTCCTAGCCACAAACGATCTGATGTTCTTCTAAACAGCACCCTCCTCCTTGCATATCTGCCTAAACCAGAGATCTTCTATCCTCCTCAAACTTCTATGGCTTCCTTCAGCATTTATGTGCATAAGTCAGTCACGAAGGGGAGAAACTGAAAGTGGGGTCTGCCTCACTCAACACCTTCGCCCCAGGACCAACCTTGATCTTGACATCATAGGTATATGATCTATAGAAGGGATTGAATGAGCAAATTATTCCAGAAATGGGGAGAAGGATGGAAAATGGGTTGGGTGGGAAAGGCAGGACCACACAGAGAACTTCCCCAGGAATCTGGCTCCTGCATCAACAGCCCTTTCAAATACGCTGTGCTCTACTGAGATCAAATGCCTGGGAGCTGGGCAGTTTTCCAACTTGTCCTTAATTGTACTCTTGACAGCCTGGCTTTATTATTGGTTTCTCAGTGTTGCGGATGCCAAGAAAATCAGACACCATAAAATGAAGGCTAGATTTTAAAACCAAATATTAACCATACCTTTCATGTTTAAGTGTTTCCCGGTGGACAGCATATTTTTTACACCCATTATTGCCTTTCTTTTCATCACCCCTGTAGGAGTTATGCAAGGAATTAAGCCCACTTTGCATACAAGGAAACTGAAACTCAGAGAAGTTAGGTAACTTACCCAAGTTCACAGAGTCAGTGAGTGGAGGAATGGGGATTAGAATGGAGGCCTTCTTTTACACTAGCAATTTAGTTCTGGCACAGAGTCTGTCCCATCTGTTGGTGAAGACCTGACCATAGCGCTATTTGCTATTAGGATACAGATGATTTGCTCATTGGCTATCTGTTACAATGTCCCCCCAAGAGCTCTTTTCTCTTTCTCAACAGAGTTGACCATTATTGGAACGGGCTTGCATCCCTAAAAGTTGAAACTTTGTGTAATTCCGGATTATACTATAAAAGAAACAAATCTGAATATTTCTGAACCATAAGGAAATGCAGCAGAAGGGAACTGGTTTTGTCCTAGACCTTTGGACTGTCAATTCATGTCTCTGCTTTCTGTGGGGTCAATCTATCTGTTGGAGAAGCAAAGCAAGATCTGAGAGGGAGGCACTAGGACAGGAAAGACTCTACTCAAACATCAGGATAAAATCATGACCCAGGAACCTTAAACCTAGTTGTCTCTTCTGACCAATATGAAGTAGACTGGGTCCTTCTGGAAGCTAAATGCTTCCAAGAATTAGATGATTTAATACAAGAACTTGGGACAGTAGGACTCTGATTGTTCACAAAACAAGTGTCTAGTTTACAAGCTCAAGAAGTTCCATTCTTCCCCCATCACGTGCTCTCCATAAAAGTGAGAGCCCCTAGATTGGGGAAACTTGTTGTCACCCAGGAGGGTGAACAGGGAGGTTTACAGGTACGCAAGGTGGGCTCTGGCTATAGAAACTCACACTTCCAGCTATCTGACTAGGGCCAATAAACAACTTCTCTTTCTATGTGATCCATCGTGTGGCAGTTCTAAAGTAATATAAAATTTTTACACCCTGTTACATGCCAATGTGGGGGAGATGTCCACTCATACATTATTTAGTCTGAAAACAACTCAATAATTTGGAAAGGAAAATTTTGCAATTTCTCTACAGCTTCGAATATGCCAATCTTTTAACTCGACAATTCTCCCTTTACGAGCCTGTCGTAAAGACACACTGCCAGATGAGACAGAGGGATCCTCTCGATGAGGAGTGTATTAAAATTAAATAATAATAAGCAACTAGTAACAACTTGAACGTTAACCAATAGACAATGGTTGGATGACCATGGCGGTCTAGGAATTCTTCATTAATAGAAAAAAAGAACTACATCTAGAGACGCTCCTATGAAATTATTTTTATCACATGCAAAGACGAAAAAGGAAAACTACTTTTTTTACTTTTTGTAAAATAGAAAAAAGGGAGAGGGTATCTACACATAAATATACATTTAAAAGATCACATAGGCATAAACAACACACCGGAAAGAGACACACCACATCCTCTCCCCTCTTTCCCTTCCCCTCCTCCTCTATTTCTCTCTGTCCTCTCTCCTTCTTTACACGCTCCAGTATTTTTAAGGTTTTGCACTGAGCAAGTACTATTTTCATAATTTTTTCAGCTAAAATGTAAGGAAAGGGCCTCCATGGTGGCACAATGGGTTAAGCGCAGCACTGTGGAGCTGTCAGTAGCTGCAGCACGAGTTCAAGGATCGGCCAGGGAGATTCCCACATGGTGCAGCAGACCTCTCCTGCCTCGCTCAGTGCTCCCCTCAGCAGTGTATTTCTGTCGATCTGCCTGTTCTGCTCCCCACTCTGTCTATGGTAAACCTTCTCACTGTCCCACACCTCTGGCCTGCACCCCAGCTTGTATGCACAAATGAATAAATCTTTTAAAAAAAAACAGTATTACTTTAAAAAAAATTTAAGGAAAAAATAGCCAGCATAGATGGGAGCTGGCTCCATGCTAGGCAAATGCTAACGATCTTCCACGCGTCCCTTTAATGGCTATGGTGTTGGAAATGGCACCATTTCATCTTCCAAATGAAAAAAGGGAGAACAAAGGAAATAGCTAGTTCAAGATTACATAAGTAGTGAGGATGGAACAGAAACCCAGTTCTGGATGCAGACAGGGAGACATGTGCTGTACCCCCTTACTGGGAGACCTGGAAAAGGGTGGCCTGTGTTTGGAAGTCTGCAGGGAGCCCCTAAAAGATCTGAAGGAGACCCAAACTTCTAAGGAGACATGGTATCCCTCAGTGCTCTGTCCCAGAGGCTAATTCTCTGCATGGACCTGATATGCAGTGAGGGAAAAAGGAAGGGAAATGACCCCTGGCCTTCTCCGGGGTGGAAGAAACAATACTCAAACATCATGACTTCCTTGCCACAGCTCCTGGACAAAGTCAGGGGCTGTCTGATGTCAAAAGTGCTGTTTTCCTGGGTGAAGTGGGTCAAAGGTGCTGACCCAGCAGGCTGCCCAACGGGCTCTGGCATCTCTTCTGGGAACAGGGTTTTAGCTCTTCTGCCAGTGGCCACGGAGATCTTGTTACAGCCTTGCTGAGCTGGGGGAAAGGCCGGACCTGGGTCACACAAGGCCTGAGAACTGTCCGGGAATGAATTCACCCCTCGGCGGTCGGCCAAGTGGGACAGTTCTCGGAACCCCTTTCCTTACCTCTGGGAGGGCGCCATGGCAGCCCCAGGCCTGCCCACGTCCAGCTTCCAGGGAGGTGGAAAACTGAGGAAGCTGGAGGAAGTGGAAGTATGGGGCTTCACAAGTCCTAGGAGCACAGTTCCCGGGGCCTGGGCCTGGGCAAGCTGCTCACACAAACGTTATACTGCACATTCCTCCCACCTGACTAGACCTGGCAATGCCTGTTGCTCTCTTAAGAGTCAAGGCACACAGGGCTCCCTCCATGCATGTTCATCCGTATCAGGGCTGGGCGGGGTCTGCTGCTGCTCTGAGATCCCCGTGTGTGATGCCCCACACCCGGTGCACTCCATACTTCATGGACACGGTTGCTTGAATGCCTCAAGCCTCCACTCAGCCATGAGCCACGGGAAGGAATCCGTGTCCCCTGCCAGCCCAGAGTGGGCACTGTCCATCTGTGTAACCTGCTGAGCGAGCTGAAAGGTAAGATAACATCTCTGCCTGAAGAACCAGTGTCAGCCACCATGCAGGCTGGCGAATGGTGTGGGTCTTACTGGTGAGGGCAAAGTCTTCAAAAGGGGATGTTGGCGGGAATGGAGAAGAGCAGCCTAGGAGTGACATGGGCGGTGAAGGACAAAGAGAAAATCAGGAGCGTCCATCCCAAAGGGTGCCTTCCGGGAGACTGATGGAGCAAAGACAGACACCAAGGAGGACAAACTCAAGACCCCTCTAGGAAGACAAATGGCAGAAAACACTCTTGCAGCCCCTGCACACACTCCCTTGAACACTTTTGTTCAGCACACAAACCTCACCACCAGACAGTGTCACCCTAAAAATCACATTGAATTTGTGCCACAGGAACAGTCACCTTGGGGCCTGGGACTGGATTAAGTGTGTCCTATGTGTCAGTTCATTGAGGCCCCGCACCAACTCGATGTAGGAATTGCCCTTATTTCAAAGACGGGGTAAACTGAGGCTGAAAGGTCATTTTCTCAAGGCCATCTAACTAATACAGAGAGGCTGGCTTGAGGGGCCTGCTTCTGACCTGCACTCTACCCACTCCCAGGAAAACTGGTGCAAACAGGCATCTATACAGACAACATGGAGAAGAAAACGATGTCTAAGGAAAAGGAAGTGATGGACTTTGAAATAAAAGAGATTTAAGACCAACAAGAGATATCACCTGGGACCTTTTACAAAACAAACTGATGGTAAGCACTAAATGACGTCTGTTCTAGGAGGAGAAACACCCGCCTTTGCAGGGCACGTGGAGGAGAAACAGCACCACTCCTGTTCTCTTCTGTACCACGGCCAAAGACTTTGAGACAGCTGGCAAAGATGAAAGACAGAAGGATGGGCAGCCTCTGGCCTCAGAGAGTGAGCCTGTGGGGCATGTAAAGAAAAAAAGAACCAGGGGCCTTCCTGGTGGCACAGGGGTTAAGTCTCAGCACTATGAAGCTATCCGCAGCCACCGTGGACATCAAATTTACTTTCAAGAGCCTATACCATAGTTAGAAGTAGAGCAAATGCTATGCTAAGGGCCAACAGTGGGGTACAATGCATCTCTGGCAATGAAAGGGAACATTTTCTGTAGAGAATGAAAAGTAATAATAGCATGGTCTAAAATCCAGTCATTTTAAACAAAGCTAGTGATTAAATATGCCTTCCAAGAAAGTCATTTGTGGTCTAAATTAGTGTTTGACAAATAATGGTCTACAGGCTAAATCCAGTCAAAACTGTGTAAATAAAGTTTTATTTGGAGTATAGACACTCTCATTCATTTATATATTTCTGTGGTTACTTTCTTCCCTGCTATGATGGCAGAATTGAGTAGTTGTCACAGAGTCCAATGGATCCAGGGAATAAAATATTTGCTATCTCTCTTTAAGGAAAAAAGTTTGTTAATTCCTGGTGTAAAGTATAAAACTTGCTGCAATTTCTGTTGAGTTTTGCTAACACACACACACATATGTACAATCAGTACATTTTTATTACTTGTAACAGCATTATATTTACAGGGAAGTTACTTCCACAATATCCAGGTATGTAGTTTCCTTTGAGGACTCAACTTGGTGCATTTGTTTTGAGTGTAAGATTGTCATTGCCTGGCCTCCATCCCCACCCATCCTCATCTACATAGCTTATAATACCCATGCCTTTAAAAAGCAGATTAAAAATAAGTGCTGATAGCATTCTGATTGTAAAGCATCGGAAGCAGAATCTGAGTTTCCAAATTTTGTTCTATGTGCTCACTCAGAAACATTCTGTTTCACAAACTTAAAGTAATGAACCAGACACAAGCTGCAAGACAACAATTTTTCTTGGTAAGTGCACATTTAAGTTCCCAAATGAACTACTTTATGGCATTTAAAAAGGATCTTGAGAATGAAAACTGATTGATTTATCAATGTTAGTCTTTTGGTTTAAAACTAAAAACAGGGCCTCCCTGGTGGCGCAGCAATTAAGTGCTGTGCTGTGGAGCTGTCAGCAGCGGTGACACGAGTTCGACACCCGCCGGGGAGATTCCCACATGGCGTGGCAGACCTCTCCTGCCTCGTCCGCTGCTCCCCTCAGCAGTGTATTTCCATTGATCTGCCTGTCCCCACTCTTTCTCTGGTGAACCCTCTCACTGCCTCATGCCTCTGGCCTGTACCCCAGCTTGTATGCATAAATAAATACATCTTTTAAAAAAATAAAACTAAAGAACAAATCAAGAAAAATACAGCTATTATAGATTATTATGATTATTATTGAAAATAATTTTGTCATATAGGAGAGGGAGTGCAGAAACACTGCATCTCCAAAAGCAGGAGAAAAGGCCAAAGGTCATGAGACATGTGCTGGGATAGTGTCACAGGAGTTTCAGATGAGGGCTGTACTTCCAAACAGAGATTATCCATGTCTGTTCTGTTTGATGGAAATGCTCCTGATTGCCATCCTTACGCCCATGAGATTGTAAGCCTGTGAAAAGTGTGCACCTAGAGATAAAAGCATGCACAAGGGCCAACCTGCTCTCCCAACAGATATATGTAGAACTTGGGGTTGGTTATTGAACTCCTAGCATGCTCCTGAGACAAGGTAATCCTTGGCATTGCACTAGTGGAAACAGAGAAAATCAGAAGGAAAAACTTTCCAATTTATTCTGCTATAATTACTTTCAATTCTTTCCCCCCAACCTAGTTCTTCCCTCCCTCCTTCCCTTCTTTTCTCTCTCTCCTTTCCTTTCTCCCTCCCTCCTTTCCTTTTTCTCTTTCCCTCCTTTCTCCCTTCCTTCCTTCCTCCATAACTCTATCCTTCTCTCTACATCTCCCTTCCCCCCTCTCTCCTTCCTTCACTTTCTTCCCTCCTTCATTCCTTCCATAAATGCATATTGCACACAGATCACATGCTAGGATTGGACCAGACTTGGGAAATGTTGTCCTTATCCTAATGGAACTTACAGAGTTGTTGGTGTAGGTGTGCTTATATGACTTCTGAGAAAGCCAAGGAGCTTGTGCAGCCACATGTGCTTCCCATAGCAACTCTAATGCAAGATTCCTGGAAAAATTCTGCTATTGAGTAGAATAGAAGATGATGAACATGTTTTCCAAATACTCCTGTTAGGCACCTTCAATAATGCTGTTGGCTTCTTGGCCCCCAAGTGCAATCATCTGTGTACAGCTACAACTTGTGAGTCACCAAGGAGTCCTAACTGTGACCCTGACTGTAACAAAGATAACCATTTATTCACCCTTTGAAACATGACCAGCAGGCCCATTAATTTTTCAGCATTAATTCTAAGAGGAAATTAGATTACAACCAGGGTCATTCATCTTTTTAAAATAGAACCACAAGAAGAGAGCATTGATAATCAGAATGTAATTTTCTGAGTTAGGAAGTGGTCAGGACATCATTGTCAGGACTCCTGAACATCTAAGGTTTGCAAGACATTTTCTCAAATAACTCAAGGAGGGTCAAGGCAATGGTTTGAAGTCTGGGGGAAAATACCACTTCAAACAGTCACTGCTTCCTACAATGTAGCTACGACCCTTCCCCTTCTCCAGTAATGATGAGGGGATGACATTGAATCATTAACACCCACATATTGATCATTCTTCTACACAAATATTCTTCCCTAAACAGATCTATTTACGATAGAGGTTTAGACGTCATGGATGGCCAGAGTGGCTCAGTTACGGTGAGGGAGTGATCATTTATTTACATTTCTACTCTTTGGTTAAACTTGTTAAACCTTCTGCAGTGTGTCAGCTCTTCAAAAATAATGATGATGATTTTCATTAAAGGAAACTAAGTTTTTCTCAATAATTTAATCTAAAAGCAAAACCTCTCCTAATTAGTTTATATCCTTTTCATTTAATCCTTTATTGTTTCTGTAGTCTACTGAAACTGAAATATCATGTTTTTTTGTTCAATTCATCTCTTTTATTTTCAGTCATTCAATTCCAGGACTTTAAAAAATACACTCTTAATCTCTAAATCTTTCAAGGAAAATTTGCTGCTGAGAATGTGTGTTAATATGTGTCTTCTATGTCACCCACCTTTTATGAGAAAAAATAAAATGAGCAAACAGAAAACCAAGGTAATATGAACATTCACCCACTTTTTTTAGGTACAATTTAGTTATTTTGTATCATTAATATAGGAGGTGGAGAAGGACTTCAGTAGGTGTTGTTATACCTGCTCCCAGTTATTTAAAAGATGTAACTATTTGTACCACCCACCACCATGGAAAGAACAAAGACTCCTAAGAGGACTGACCAAGAATATGTGATTTCCTTGTCACAATAAGAAATAGAGTGTTTGCCTAGAAACCAACGTCAATGAGTCACATTTTGGTTGGGTTTCACAATTACTCCCATTGACATGAGGAATTATGCACTTAACCCTAATAATTAACACAGAATCAAAAGTCCACTTTTATGCAAAATGGCCTCTACAAATCTTTAGTTAAAATATTGTCTCAGCTGATTGACTATATCCTTTAATACATAGCAAGACTCTTGTCTAAAAATACCTCCTTTTTCTTTTTGCAATTTAATTGCTATTATTTTTCATAACCTTCAAGCTGATATGTTATATTGTCTCCTTATAACCTCAAATTTAGAGGACAGTCAACTCCCCTGTATGACTTAGGTTGTGCAGGGTACCATGTGCCTCCAAACACAGAATAGAGTCTTCCCAAAACCTGATCAGAAACAATTCAGAGGAAAAGGCCCATCCCCAGCATTTCCGTGTACTGTTGTGGAAAGAACACAGCCATTCATTGTGACTGAGGTAGGAAAGTCCCCACATCTTTATGGATGTGCCAGCATCTCTGCTGATAACTATTAATATCTATTGACAATATATATTGATAATGTATATGAATGCATATTGATAGGTCATCAGAAAGCCAACCAATGTGTTTACTTTCCAGGGCAAATCTCCCTCCCACCCCTAAGCATCTTAAATATTTTGATGTTTCTCCTTTGATGTGAGTCTTCTTAGCACAATAGAAACTATCATATATTAGTGCTAGTTACAGCAAATAATCTCACCAACAAAAAATTTAAAAACCAGAAAGTGTTTCTTTGTATGTACTGGAAGCACTGAAATAAAATATGTACTAAATATTGGCAAATTACCATCCCATGAGGCTTTTGGGTTAAGATGTTCAATTTATTATGTTGGTGAGAAACAGCTTGATGAACATATCAATTAACTCATGTCAATGGCAAATTAATTTTGTTATAGAAAAAAGTCGCTTTAATTTTTAATTCAGAACATCAGAAATGTCAGCAGTTGAAGGGACTGTTGGTTTAACCACATCTTCTAAAAATTGGCAACACAAGGGAATGGCCTAAATTTAAGCCCTGCAATTGTGGTTTTGGTTTCAGAACCATTGCACAGTTGTTGGTTACCGTACTTGAGGAGAGGAAAAAACTGCTCAGGCAGGGAAAGGAATTTGCAAACTGCCACAGCAGGTTAATTTAGACTAACTTGGATCCCAGTCATGAGGGTCACACATGCCTTCTGGAATTACTTGGCCAAGCTTGTGCTGGTTAGGTCAACAAGAAAAGTCTTCTCTGATTTTGAAGAGAGAAAGAGACAGAGAAGTGATAAAAGGACTTTAAAAGTCTGATGCAGGAACCTTGTTTTCAAGTGGAAGATACCTTAGCTGGAAACCCAAATCTTGAATTTTAGCTTTTGGGTTTCAATGTCTTTCAACCTCTGTGCGGAAGTTAGGTGCAGTGGTTATTGTATCTGGGCATGGAACTAAGGTCTGTTTTATGTCCCACCATAATTATACCATCATATCATGTTACCTTCTTTCCCCTCATGTTTTTATTACCACAAAGTGTATTCCATGTTCCCAAGATGGATGTCTGATGAGCAATTATAGTGTTGTTTCAATTTGTTCATTCAAACTACCGAGAAATTCCACTCCAAGTCTCTACTCTCAAGTAATTCCTACATATGTGCAGAAGAAGTCACAGATGAGAATATTCAGGACTAAGCATTCAAACATTTTGTAAGAAACACATAAATTCCTATCAACAGGAGAATGGATTATAAATGGGATGTATGCATATATGTTTGTGTGTGTGAGGAAGTACTGAGTAAAATACAAGTACTGAATAAAAATAGCAATTTGAAGATGGATACCTAGGTCTCATATCCTTGCTTTGGAGCATATATGCTAGTTGTATATTAGAATAAGCAAGTAGTGAAAGTGTAAACGCATGGTGTGGAGAAAAAGGACCCTCATTCTCTGTTGATGGGAATATCGATGCAGCCATTATGGAAAACAATACGTAAATTGCTCAAAATATTAAGATTAGAAATGCCACATGACCCAGCTCTCCTGTTTCTGATCATTTATCCAAAGACTACAAAGACATGATTTGAAGAAATATATGCTCCACTATTTTCATATAAACATTATTTACAATAGCCAAGAATTGGAAACAATCTAATTGCCCAACTATGGTTTACTGGGTGAAGAAGGGATATGCACATACACATTGGGATACTGTTCAACTACTGCCAAAATATGAAATACAAATAAATTCATGGAGATGAGAAACATGAAATCAAGACAGTGGATACTTACAGGTAGCAAGAAGGAGAAACGGTATCAGGAATCGTAACTGATTGGGCAATGCTTAATTTCCAATTTTCTATTAATAGTAAGAGACACTTAATATTCTATAAAGAGTGATGATTTATGTGGTGGGGTCCCTGTGTAGTCTAGGGAGTGCATATAATGAAGAAATGGAAGCATTTCCTTGAAGGCTAAAGCACAAAAGTATTTATTATACTCTTAATGATTTTTAAACAAACAAACTACATTTTATCATACCATTATTCTTTCTTGAATATGTGATAGATATATTGAATTTTTTAAAAATCTAGAGAAAAATGCATAAATTGGATGAAGAACTGAGGTTGGATTCTTTCTAGATACTTAGTAGAAAAGTCCCTTGTTATAAAGATGAACAGTAGAGTTTAATCACTACTGAGGTGGCCTGTGTAGTTTTAACAGTAAAAGAAAAGAAGTTGATGGGAAAAGAGACACTTAATATTCTATAAAGAGTGATGATTTACATGGCGAGGTCCCTGCATAGCCTAAAGAATGTATAAAATGAAGAAAGGGCAGCATTTCCTTGCAGGCTAAAATTGGAGTCAAGATGAAGTCAGGGAGAGTGAAAGCCCTTGATGCCCACAGGGAAGAAGCTAAGGAAGACTCATGAGGGATGGTATTGAGTTCAGCCCCAAGTATCATGTTGTTGACCTGTGTGCCTTCTGCAGTCTCCTCTCATAATGGCATGTATACTTCTCCATCCTTCTCCCTGCTCTTCCACTCCCATTAGACTATAAACCCTGTGAAGGGAGAGGCAGTGCCTGCTCTCTTTACTCCATTATCTTCAACACTCACACACTCAGTAATAGCATGGAGGTGATGGTCAAGCATAGTTACTAGGTGAGTAAAAGCTGAGAGGTGCTCTTAGGACTGGGGTCACAGAAGAAGATTGGGGTCACAGCTCCTGTGGCGAGTGTACCTGAGCTCTAAACTTGGAGAAATGAAAGGAACCAAGATGGCGGCATACAAGGGCCAAGTCTGCAGATGTCTGTGACTTTCTTTGAAGGTGCTTTGAGTCTAAAATGAAGAATGAGAACATTGGGAGGGGTCTGGGCTTGAGGTTGGCTCAGCCAGTCCAGGAGTAGCTTGGAGGGACCTTGAGGCTCCCGGTTGACCATGAGAAGGTTGACATTTTTGGCCATGGAGTGTCTGCTGAACAGGATTAGGATTGGGGCATCAAGAAGGGAAAGAAATGAAGCAGATTAGGGAAGATATTTAGATATTAGAGACCCATTGGGGACAGGGAGCATGAACAATGGGTGGCAGCTGAAGTGGTCAGTGACTGTGAATGATGATGGATATCAGTTGGGTCAACTGAGTTATAGAAAATAAAATTAGGCTTCATTCACTGAGGCTGTCGTGGAAGAGTGCCAATGAGGGAGAGGATCTGTAGGAACAGGCTAAATGGCAGGGACATTATAGGATAAGGGAGTAGGCATCAGGGACCAGTGGGAAACAAAGAGAAGGAGGGTAATTACCCTTTCTCTCATCCACAGTAATCTTAACTTTACAGATCGAAGATCAAGTTAATAAAATTACAAAGAATTAGCTCTCAGAATAAGACACAGCATTATTGGGAACTATACAATGAAAACTGTGATAAGATGTCTGATGTCTTCACCACCTAATTTCTATCTACACGCAATCTCGTGCTGACTTTTCCCAAGTCAGTATGACTATTTGAAGTTCAATTTTAGAATAGATTCAGCTCAGCTAATATTGGCAGCAGTAAAAAAATGATGAAAAATGAACATGCCTTTGATGTGAATGTTATTGTTCCTATAAATATTATTACATAAGAATGCATATTTATAAGTGACAATAAGGTCATTAATAATTGGGAGAAAGTTTCTTTTGTTTGTCATCTTGTAACAGGAGAAACACATGTTAATTTAATGGGCAAGTGTGGTGATGAAAGAAAGAAAATGCCACTGTGGTGAGAGACATTAACGCATCAATGGGGACACTGTGTGTTCGAGAGTTATGGTTCCCTAATGTGGGAGAAGTGGCTTCCATTTGAAAATAGAGAAACAACACCCAAGTCCAGATAAAGTGAGAGAAGGAGAGCAGGGGAGTCTAACTGAAAACTGCTTTGCAGAATCAGGTATGTTTCTCTTGCTCAGACCTGCCCTTGGGGTGTGTCTCTTCCAGCTCCCTGGCTAAGACGGAGCTCATAAAAATAAAGTCAATTAAAAGTTGGAAAAACATGTTTGCCTCATATCTTCAATGGCACTTAAATATAATCTGATATTAAAAACTAAGGGTGATTAGGAAAAATTGTTGAAATCTATGATTCACGGGGGGGGGGGGTAGAGGAGTAGGGAGACTCTGAATCTGAATGTGCATAAATTTAGTTTGGCCAATGTCAGATCACACCGCCTGTTTAGAGATCCCTATAGATGGTCACGTGTGGTCAAGCTGGTATCGGGGAGCATGTTTAGCGATCCTTGCCTCAACCGTGACATCCCTCTTCTTTTCCAAACCTAAAGGGTAGACACAATTTCCAATAAATTAGGATCATCTGCTACTGAAAATAAGTTATCAGGGAACAACTGGCTCTTTGAAAGGCTGCTGCTTCATTTCTGCACAGAACAGGCATCTTCTACAGTCTGACAGCAATGGCTAGCCGAAATCTGGGCCATCATTTCTCGGAGAGCCATGTTTACCTAATTAAGAGCTTCTCTGTGGTCCCCAGCTACTTAATTGTGTCATTAGCAGCAGTTTTGACATGAAGAACAACTTGTGTCTGTGGCACCCGCCTGGCCTCTGTTATGGAAGTCCCGCAGAGCGGCTCCCCGGGGGGCTGGCAGCGGCCCGCCACAGTATGTACAGCACAAAATAGAATAATTGGTCCCCAGAGGGGCTGTCTTTTCAGCTGCCAATAGGGATTGTTTTTTCCTGGTGAATAAAAAGCCAAGCCTCCCGACTCCGCCGCTGAATATTAACTTGTGGTTCTGGTGCACGGCAGCTCCTGGGGGGGTGGGGGGTAGGTCCCAGAGATCGGTACTGCTGCCCTCCCTGCCAGCCTGTCACCCCGACAGCATTGCATCCGCAGCACTGATCAAGGGAATAATGTGGTCGAGCTCCCCCAGAGTCAGACTGATAGTGGGCAGTGTGCCGTGAAGCCACCCAGTTGCGTGGAAGCACAAGGGTTAATAACACTGCAAACGGGGGGCCCAAAGGATGTCTGGCCAGCTTGGAATATAACCCAGCAAAGGGCCAGATGGACCTGGACTATCTGGGATGTCGGTGGAAGCCCCAATTCTTCTTTCTTTCCTTGGACAGAAGAGGGAACACAATGCTCGAATGCATCTCCCCGGGAACAAGTATCAACTACTTCCAGAACAATTTTTTTTTTTTGAGATCTAATTCACATGCAGTAAGTTTGCCCTTTCAAGTGATGTGACTTAGTGATTTTAGTGTATTTCCAAAGTTGTGTGACCATCCTCACTGACTAATTCTAGAATATTTCATCACCTCCCAAAAGAAACTTCTCCCCATTAGCAATCACTCCCAACTCCACTCTGCCCCCAGTCCATTGCAACCAGTACATTCCCAACTCAATGGAGTTGGCTATTCCAGACATTTTGAGAAAGGTTTTTGATGAGAGTTTTTAGATATCTAATCTGAATTGGAGTTGGTCTATGTTATAGGGAGATATTAACTGGAAAGAAAAGGATTTGTGTGGAGGCTATTACTGAAGAACAGAACAAAGATGATCAAGAACACAATGGCCCGTATATTCTTCTTCTTCTTCTTTGGCTAGCAGAGTTAATAAAGTTTTCATAGAAACTTAGACTACCTTTTGCTGCTAGTAAGCTTTTTTTCAAAGACTACAATAGCAATGACATGTTGAGGAAATAAATATTGTCATTTGCATTTTTGAGTCGTTATTTTGGAGCCGTTTAGTTCAAGACTGTATGTCTCTGTCTATAAAAAGAAAAATCTTCTTTCTCGGGAGGTATCTTGAAAAGAAGAATATAAACAAAACCTTTTAATAAAATGTTACTTCCTTTAAAAGCCTGAAGGATTCAAGTGTACTTAGACAAACGCAGCTTATGAAAATTACTCATGGTGCATGTATAGATAACAAGGCCTTCTGTTTTACATGCTGGAGTCAACTTCTTTAGTATAGGGTCACTGGAATCATTTTGGGGTGTATTGTTGGTCCAATTTTGCTTTGGGATCTCTCAAGAGAGCCCACTGGCTCCTAACTCTGGCATACCTCGTGCCTTTATGGCAAGCCCACCTCGACGCTGGCTTTGAGAAGAGCTACTTGGTGCATCTCTCATCAGCGGTTAGTTGAGAGGAAAACGTTTGCAACTCATGCTACTTCACTTCATCCCAAGTCTTCATGTTGGGTGGTATCTTGACCTTGGGTCTTCCCCAAAACAGAACCTAAGACAGGAGCTTGCATGTAGCTCATTTTGAAAAAAGATGCCAAGATCAGAAGCAGAAGAATGGACAGAATGGAGAAGAAGGAGGAAACGGTCATCCGAAAATACATTACAGAGCAAAACCCAGAAAGCACGAAGTCTCAGGACAGCTGAGATAAGATGGAATCTGGCCACAGCTGTGTGCAAGTGTTTGCAGCCAGCGATGTGAGGTGTAGGTTTAAGAATCCAGTGGAAAGGGGCCGATTGGACACATGTGGCGGATCTGTGTCTGCGTGAACTTCAAGCAAGAGGAATTCTGACTCTTGAAACTCTCCTATTATCCTGGGCATATGCAAATATGGGAGGATCAGAAAAGGGATGACGTCCAGGCAAGACCTAGCTCCCAAAGGAACAGAGCTCAGTCAGGATGACTGAACTGTTGCTTAGGCTAAAAATACTCTCCTGCGGCTGGTCCCCAGACAAAGATGGAGACCCGCATGGTACCAGAACCAGGAGCCAGGGCTAAGATCCAAGGTGATCTAGGAAGAGCCCCCTGGCACCATGGGAAGGGGGTTCTTCTCACCTCTTGGCCACACCGGATACTGTGAAGATGAACTGAATACCCACCCATGGGGTCAGTGCTCCATGCAGATGGTGGACAGTTGGTAGGTCTCATCCCAGAGTTCAAGGTTTGCCATTCTGAACAAAATGCTTTGTATTCCCATGACAGCTGGCTCTTAAAACAACACCTCATTTAGTTGGATTGTGCCTGATTATTAGAAATGATATGCTTGTTTTGTTTATTTTTCAAACCTGCCAGTGAACAAATAAATTAGGACGGCCTTTCTAGAGGAGCGCAATTCACAACGATAGCCAAAATCTGACAAAAGTACAAGACCTTTGACCCCACAAGTTCTCTCTTAAGAGTTGATCCTAAGGGCCTCCCTGGTGGCGCAACGGGTTAAGTCTCAGCACTATGAAGCTATCAGCAGCCACTGCAGCACGAGTTCGCTCTCCGGCTAGGGAACTTCCCACATGGCGCAGCAGACCTCCCCTGCCTTGCCCACTGCTCCCCTCAGCAGTGGATATCAGTTAATCTGCCTGTCCTGCTCCCCACTCTGTCTCTGGTGAATCCTCTCACCACCCCACACTCTGGCCTACACCCCAGCCTGTATGCATAAATAAATAAATAAATCTTTAAAAAGAAGAGGAGTTGATCTGAAGGAGAAAAGAAGATATATTCCCAAAAGAAGATTATGCATGGCCAATAAAAAAAATTGCTAATAACATTGAAGGGAAATTTCTTGTACTAATTGTGGAATCATTAACAAAATTTTGGTACAGCCATATTGAAATACCAGGAAGTTCTCGAAAACTGTGGTGTAAATGTGTTCTTATCAGCCAGGAAGTGGGCACAATGTTGTTAAGTAACAAAACTAATAAACTGAAAAATTCCATTCATGTAAAATACACGTAGAGATGTGTCTAGACAGATATTTAGCCTGTTTTAACTGTCATCATGTTTCAGCAGTCTTTTCCATTGATATATTCTATGTCTCATTTGGGAATTTATAAGTCACATTATTATTTTTACAATCCGAATAAACAATGAAGATATTTTCATTTTGAGGAAAATAAATTCTAGTTCTTAGTTTGGGGAAAAATATGTAGGCTGCTCCCACCTTACCACATTTAGTCTGGGTGTGCTACACTATGCAATAATTAGCTAACTCATCGTGTGTTTCCACTATCAGACATATGAAAGATTTGATTTCTTACATGGGGACAAATTGTGGAAGAATGTGCTGAAACTCTAGATTTATGTGAGTGACAACTAACTGGTCAAAAATCTGAGGACACATTCAATCTTTCTTCATGTTGTTTGGAGGGTTCATCTGGAATACCCCATGTACTCATCATCCATCCCAAAAAAGTTGTTCTTGGTATGCTAGGGGACAAGTGAGTCATTCACTTCAAAAGACTGGCATTTGGGACACAGAAAATAAGATCACTATCAAAGAGACTATTCCCCTGTGATTCTCTGAACATTCTCCTTCCTTCTTAATCCCCTCCCAGCATTTGCTCCATTCATCTTAGGTTCATCCCTTACCCTGTCATAACACACTGGAGGAATGATTCAATTTATTAATGGATGCATGGGTTTTAAATATTTTGTGCAATATATCTGCCAGCATATGGTGAGAATAAGCAAACAGTAGATCATATGCTGATAAAGGATGTTGTGTCAGCCTCTTAATTAGACTAATAGATTTATTCATTAGATTGAGCTGCTAAATAATTAAGAAGATTGTCAGAGCTCTAATCTAGTGATTGGCTTGCTAAGGGCTTAGAAGCACGTACCTTCTGATTCATCAAAAAACTAAATTATGCTCATCAAATAATCGCATTGTATTCTAATTCTCTGTTAATTGGTAATTCATATGTGGTAGTTACTGAAACTCTTGATTAATGAAATATCCCGTTCCCTCTTGAGGCCAGATGAAGAATTTACTGCATGTCATCACACATTTGTTTACAGGTAGAGCTCAGCAAGTGTTCTCCAGTATGTACCTATGTCCTCTGTGGTCAGATAAAATCATTCCTTATACTCTGAGTTCTGGAGGGCTAGGACTACTCCTGGGCCATGCTTGCCTCACGTCCTGCACCCTGAACATCTCCACTCTGGGTGCAAAAATAAATGATACAGAATCCTATATGTCTGCTTTGTTCCCAGGGCAAGGCTGGACTTGGAAGAGCAGAGAACCCACTTGTGCGGGTGATGGGAATCTTAGAAAGGAATATGGCAGCTTCTTGATCACACTGTCAGCTGCAGGTGCCTTCTTCTGACTTGTGTTTGACAGTGTTTGGTAATTTTTACATGAAAACTGAATTACTATGAAAATCCTGGAACACAGTTTGAACCCAGCATCTGATTAAATTGACTTTTCCACCAGCAAGGCAGGACTTAGAAGGATTAATTAAATTTTAACAACAATTTTGTAGTCATAAAAACTATATAAAATATTAAAATTGAAGTTTAATATCTCACCATGGAAGAGACCCTCTCTTGAGATACATGCCTATTGCTGGTAGCCCTGGTGAGTTTACTCAACCCCCCGGGGCTCCATTTACGTTGCACCGATGTAAATATTTCCCCAAGGTGTCTGAACAAAATGGTGTTAAGAGCTCTTCTAGTTGCTTCCCTGCTGATTCTTATTTTCTTGGAGATTTGACCAATGTTGTTATTGCTTATGGTAAACAGAACAATGGCCCGCTCAAAGATTCAATATCACAGTGACTATGTTACTGTGAATAAGGCAGAAAGGACTTTGCAGACTTGATTAAGTCATGGATGGAAAAATGAGGATGCGATTCTGCATTATCTCTGTGCATCCAGCCAATTACAGGAGTCACTAAAAGAGGAGAACTTTCCTGATTGTAATCAGAGGGAGAGATGACAAGAATGGTCTGAGATGAAACGTTGCTCTCTTCACAGCTAGAGGAAGGGGCCACTAGTCAAGGAATGCAGGAGGCATCTAGAGGCTGGAAAAGGCAAAGAAACAGACTTCCCAAAGACCTTCCAGGAAAGAATGAAGTCTGCCGACACCTTGATTTTAGCCTTAGATGCTACACACCTTTGACTTCTAGAACTCTGAGATAGCAAATTTAAATTAAACTTATGCCACTAAGTTTGTGATAATTTGCTACAGCAGCTATAGAAAACTATTCCTTAAACAATAACAAGATCTGCAGAATGTTTAGCAATATGGTTGCCATTCTTTGGGGAGTTTTTCTTTAAGTCTAAAACAAAACAAAAAACAGAGCAAATATCAAACTGCATGTCCCAGACAAACTAACTGTATTTCAAGGTATACCATCATTCATTCAAGAAAGACATTTGCTGTTTTTGTAGAACCGACTGAGGGTTAGATACTGGGTCAAACTTAGCCCACTGAGATTAGAAGAACAGGGAGCCTTGTCCTGAAAAATCAATTGTCCATGTGAAAGAAACAAATTCCTTCCCTCCGCCTTCTTCTCCTTCCCCTTCTCCTCTGCCATTCACTGAGCAAAGTGTGGATCCAGGAAGTTTGTAGGCATTAATTTAATTGATCCTTCAACAATGCTAAGAAGTATGGATATTATCATTATCCCCATTGACTGATGAGAAAACTGAAACACATAGATGAAGAGCTTGTCAAGCCCATGTGCTAATAGGTGGTGGAGTCAGGACGTCATCCCACGCAGCCTGGCTGCAGCGCCTGTGGCATTAAGTGTTACAACATGCCACCCCACATACAGATGATAGACAAACAGTGCCAAAGCCAAGATGATAAATAAAACAATAGAGATGAGAGAGAGGAGACTTGTTTTGCACAGAGTACTTTGGGACTTCAAAGTGACAGTCTCTTCTGAAAGAATGGAAGAGGCTTGCTCGAATGATAGCATTCTACTTTCCCCTGAATGAGTGATAATGGCTAACATTTGCTCTTCAGTCAGCTATTGCTATGTAATGCTCTCAAAGTTCAATGGCTTAAAATAACAAGCATTTATTCACGCTCAGCAGTCTACGGGTCATCCCAGCTGGTGCTCCCACAATAGGCTGGATTTTACCCGCATGCATGGTCAGCTGTGATCCACGTGTGCAACTCTGTTGATCTAGACTGAGCTCCCTCACATTGGGGGCTCCCTCATGTGGACTCCATCCTCAAGCACATAAGCCAGGCTTGTTCATCTGGAGGGGTCAGAGCCCCCCGAGATGCAACAAACTGTCAGGGTGCTACTTCTGCTGTATTCTACTGGCCAGAGCAAGACACGGTGAGCACAAGGCAGATCCAAGGGCAACAGACCACTTCTTTTGGGAGATGCTGCAAAATCACTTTGCACATGGGTGTTGGCTTAGATAAAGTGAGACAAACAAAAGTGAGCTGATTCGAGAATCACGAGTGAGGGCTCGAGCCCAGAAACCGCCCCCAGATAGCGCTGAGAAAGCTGCCTCCACTCCGAACTCCTCAGGGAGGATGGCACGCAGTTTGCAAGGAGGTTACAGGAAACATTTCAAGGATTTCTATAAAGAAAATCCTGGTAGGGAGCCAGTGAATCTATCTATCTGATGTTGCACATATATGCAGGAAAATAAAGAGGTTTGTTAATATGTACCCCCCTATTTAGAACCTCATCTTCTGGGAACTGGGAGTTTTAGCAACTCACAAATCTCAGAGTTCACATTCTTTAAGGTTACCAGTTTGCTGGAGGCAGGAGCTCTCAAAGGCTATTGTCCCCCATAGACACCTTTGTGTCAGACACAGCCTCTCCGAAGGACCAGACCAGCTGTGTCCTGACTCTTGTTTCGCACCAACAGAAAAACCCACTTAATTTTTAGCATTGGTTAACAAGGGGAAGGAGGAATACTTGGAACATTTTTGTTTACAATTATCAACAGCCTATGTTGGGCCTCCCTGGTGGCGCAGCGGTTAAGTGCTGTGCTGTGGAGCTGTCGGCAGCAGTGATGCGAGTTCGATGCCCGGCCAGGGAGAATCCCACATGGTGCGGCAGACCTCTCCTGCCTCGCCCGCTGCTCCCCTCAGCAGTGTATTTCCTTCGATCTACCTGTGCTGCTCCCCACTCTGCCTCTGGTGAACCCTGTTGCCACCCCACGCCTCTGGCCTGTACCCCAGCTTGTATGCATAAATAAATAAAATCTTAAAAAAAAAGAAAAGAAAAATTAAAAAAAAAACAGCCTATATTGCTTCATTTGAGTCTTACAGCAAAAGTCTGGTGCAGGTAATAACACGCCACTCCTTTCAGAGCTGAGCAATCTTCAGAGCCAGGTTGGTACAAGCCCTGATGCCGGACGGACCAGGCAGGACAGCAGGTGCACCCAGAGCTCACAAGGGAGGAAGGGCAGGGGTGCAGGCATTCCCCGGTACCCCGTGTAACAGAAACACAGAGGCATGCTCTGGAGGGCCAGGGGGCTGAGCACGATCCAAGGGTGGAGATAACCAAGAAGGGTCCAGGGTCTGCTGCCATCCAGAGAGACATGACAAGTGACTCATTGACCATGCCCATGACTGGGACACGATTACAGGATGACGGGATTACAGGAGAGAAGAACAGGGACAGTTAAGAGGTAGATAGGCCATTGACAGGATGCAAGGATGAGGGAGAAGGACCTGAGGAGCATGACAAGACGGGGATGACATCACCAAAGAGGTAAGTTAGGAGGATTTTGTGTGGGTCAGGAAGATGGGTGGATGTGGGTGGAGACCACACTCACCATTTAGCCAGTAAATATTTTATTACCTGTTATATACAGACAATGTTTTAGGTACTTGAGATACATCAGGGACAAAGCAGTCAAAACTCTGTGCTTTGTGGATTTTTTATTTTATTGAGGAGAGACCAACGAAGCACAGTAAACATAGTGAAGAAGCAGTTTTTACAGTGTGATAGGTTACAATTATCATATGTATCAGTTAACACTGGTTTCTATAACAAAATGCCATAAACTAGGTGTCATAAAACAACAGAAATGCATTTTCACACTGTTCTAGAGGGCAAAAGGCCAAAGTTAGTATCACTGATCCAAATAAGGTGTGAACAGGGTCTTGGTCACACTGGAGGTTCTCTGGGAGAATCTGGCTTGTGTTTTCCAGATTCTGGAGTTGCCGCCTTCCTTGGCTTGTGAAAGCATCCCACCGACTTCTCCCCAGAGTCATGTGGCCCTCTTCCCTTCTGGCTCTGCTTCCCTCTCATAGGGACGCTTTTAATTGCATGAAGGATCAACTGGCTGATCCACATTAGCTCTCCATTGCAAAATCTTTAATTGAATCAGACCTGCAAAATCTTTGCCATATGAGGTAAGATATCCACCTGTTCTAGGCATTAGGGCAAAGGTATATTTTTGTTTGTTGGGGGAGGTAGGGACATTATCCTGCTTAATAAACTAGGGCACAAAGGACATGCAAAGCAGAGTGTGTGGGAGCAGACATGCTGAGCTGGGTAAGTGATGTTGAGCTGTAAGAATGGGGGGCAGAAGACCCTTCTGTGCAAATCACCTCTGAGGATGAAACAGCTGGGGAAAGAACAAATGACCTTGGGCCATGGGGTGGTTGACTTCAGAAGAGGATTCTTTCTTTATTCTTCCCCAGTGGAGGGTGTGTCATTAGAAAGAAATCATTTTGCTCCATTTAAATGATAATGAAGAAAGGCATAACTGAAGACCTCTGTGTGGCCCTCTGTGTCCGTCCTCTCCTCTGACTTGGGAAGCTCTTAGATCAATGTCCCTCACCTGGTCATCCAAAGTAACGACTGCATTAGAAAAAGTTAACGCACACGTATGGGGGAGCATTTTTGCGGGAAGAAAGCTTATCATGTGTCCAAGTGCATTTTCCAAACGGCCTCTGGTTCCTAAGAGGTTTCAGGTTGGCAAAGTTCTTTAATTAAACACCCCAAAATGGCACAGTGCTGTTTTCCTAATCCTACATATTCATGACTTTGGGATAGCTGTATTTAATAGCATGTTTGCTATGGTGTTTTTCCAATGTAAAGTCATGTCCCTACACATGACAGAGCTGAGGGACATTGCTATCAATGACAATGGCTAACGTTTAACAAACACAATATGAGCTGAAGATACGAGGACCTTCCCTTAATTATTTTATTTATTCTCAAAGCTGCTCTGTGAGTTGGGTGCTATTCTCATATTACAGAGAAGAAACTCAAGGACAAGCCATTGTTTGTTACTTAGTCGGAGGTTGGTGGTTCTCAAGTGGTCACTGGAACTTGGGCATCATCGTGACCTCTGAACTCACTAGAAGCACAAATGTTTGGGTTGTACTCTGACCTACTGAGTCAGAAACTCAGTTCTTAAGCCCTTAAGGTGATTCTGAAGCCCCTAGTCATTCAGTCTGAGAACCACAATCCTAGGACATCCAGTTAGAATATGAAACCAGGATTTAAATGTTGAAAGCATCACCCCAAATCACAGCTGGTAAATGACAGGGCTCGGAGTCAAGCCAGGGTGCCGACTGCTGGTTACCCTCCTCTGGCGTGAGCAGTGTCGACAGAAATAGTCTAACTGGGTTACTGAAACTCTAGACCCCGCTGGGACTTAGTTTTATGACTCTCAATGACGGCGTGACCTTTGGGGCATCAAGCTCTGCTTCCTGGGCCCAAGGCTTGACCTCTATCATGCGGGGTGGGGTGTTCAAACCTGGGGATCTCCAATTGGAGCTGTCTGAGCTTAGATGATTTTTACTAGAATTAATAAAAGGCATTTATGCAGGTTCTCACTCCAAACCCAACCCACCTGGCCAAATAATTGTAGTAAATACTGTTATTATTATTAATGAGTAGATTAGATCATCTGTATAAAAATTAACTCTTTTCCTTATAAATTCCCCAAAGGTGGCCAGAACTTCATTTTGAAAGTTCTCCTGTGGAGAGGGGGAGAGAAGAGAAGGCGAGCACAAAGTGGGGAGGGAGCACCATGGAGCATGGTGCTTTGTTGGTGGGAGCACTAGCATCACTGGAAGAGGAGCTTCTGTACTTCCAGAATATAGGCAGCAACGTAACTAATGTTACCGCAATAACAAAAGTCCTCCCGTGTGAAAACTCATTTATTTGATATTTGTTTTACAGGTCACCTAGTCAAACGGAGCCACATATGAAAGCTAATGTGGAGACTGCCTTGAGATCCTGGTCTTGGCGTCTAGTGCCTTGATTGGTGGGGACTTCATGAAGGATATCCCTTGGGGAAGAGGATTACGTGTCGTGTCCTCCCCTCGAATGTGGGGCTTGGCTATTTGACTTGCTATAGTCAGTCAAAAGTAATACTTCTGAGTAGAAATAGGAAGGAAGGATAGGAGGGAGGGAGGAAAGAGAAAAGAAGGATGGAAGGGAGGGAGGGAGGGGGGAAGGAGGGAAGGAGGAAAGGGGGGAAAGAAGGAGGGAAGGAGGGAGGGAGGGAGGGAGGGAGGGAAGGAAGGAAGGAAAGAAGGAAGGAAGGAAGGAAGGAAGGAAGGAAGGAAGGAAGGAAGGAAGGAAGGAAGGAAGGAAGGAAGGAAGGAAGGAAGGAAGAAAAGAAGGAAGAAAAGAAGGAAGAAAAGAAGGAAGGAAGGAAGGAAGTTAGTTCTCCTGGTACAACTGAGGCACAGTGTGGAAAGATGAAACTGGTGTTTGTCATCAGTGATGGCCCAAGATATCGACACGTACCACAGTCACACGGAAGAGCCTGCCCAGATGACAAATGTAAAGTATATTTTTCTACACCCACAAATGACACCCCTGGCTTAACCTCTTTGACCTCTACTTTCCAAACTCATCGTGAGGTCTTTAAAATATGCAGTAGAGCTGTGTATTCGCATTTGGGGAATAAAGACAGTTTCAGGGGAAAAACTGACTTGAGATCACATCGGATTATCTCCTGTTTTCAGTTGACAAGTTGTATCATTTCATTGGTTTCTTGCATCGAGAGGGAGAATTCTTTCGGCCTGTTCCAACATCGCAGGAGGAGATTAACATTCGGATGGTGTGTTAGACAAGATGGGGTGTCAAGTGCAGGGCAATCTTGAAAGGGCAGATGCCTGGGGGGAGCCTTGTGCCATGGAGCCTGGATTACCTCATACCTGGAGACCAGCAGGCCCGGCAGCTCAGGGAGTGTCCCCAAACATTGTTTTTCCCTTTTATTAATAAGTCCCATTAAGTCCAGTTCCAGCTTTCGATACTCCCTTTTGTAAGGAGTGTCACCACACAATGACACAATGTTCTGCTGGTTTGCATTACCAAACACAGGAAGTGCAGTGGGGAAACAGGCTGCTCATAAAAATGAGTTCAGACACTTGATATAGATGTGACAAACACAAGGAGATTTGCATGTGGGAGATTCTGCTCTCGTTGTATTTGAAAATAAGGTGATAAGACAAGACAAAAGGGGCCATATGACTCCAATTTCAGTTTCTTAAGTAAGGCACACGTATCAATATCCTACACAAATCCCTCTACAGTGGAACCAGTTTTTATGCTTTTAGTATTTCCTTCTCTTCTTCTCTCCTCTCCTCTCCTCTCCCCTCCTCTCCCCTCCCCTCCCCTCCCCCATCTATCATCCATATCTCTATTATCTAGCATCTATTTATCATCTGGCATCCATGTATCTATTATCTGTTTGGTCTATCTATTATCTATCTATCTATCTATCCTCTATCCACCTATCATCTAGAATGGAAATTGATTTTCTATACACTAGTGTAAAACTTGGTTTTCTCAACAAACTGATGATGTCAAAGCTACCTGGTCAGTGACTGCTCCATTATGCTGAGTAGTACAGGGTGACTTGCCCTTAGCAGGATTAAAACAGGTATTATTTTACATTAATTATTAACCCATAATTAGACTATCTTAAGAGGCACTTAAAAAGTAGTAACAATTAAAAATCTGCCTGAAGAAAAATATTGCCATTATACACCGTAGAATTAAATGGTAAAAATTAATCAGTTTTCTTTTCTTTTTTTCTTAATGGTATAATTAAGAAAATTATCACTTTTTATTTATTGCTTTACAACACTGGCGATGATTTAGAGGTATAGCTCACACCTCTTCAGATGTTACTACATCACACTATTTTATCTCAAAAAATATCAATTCTATTTCTAGATAGATGAACGGATGATTAGATAGAATTATAGATATCGCCATATCTATGGAGAAAGTCTCACGTGAGAAAAGTAATGTCACTCTCCACTTAATTACTATAAATCATAAAATGATTAGGTTAATAGTCAGAAATGGGTCTTAAAGTCCAACGAGATAAAAGGAGAGAAAATGCGTGCCATCGATTAGACTTCAGGAGAGTTTCTGGAGTGTTCTAACATTTAGCCAGCCATTTTCTTTGGCAGTCCTGTTTTATATGAAAATGAAGAAGGGGTAAGAAAGGAAGTCCCATGATGAAGAGCGACAGGCAGAAGCAAAGTGATCAATTTTCAAAACCCAACGATTTTTTCTCGCTGGCTTTTCTCTTCCCTTTTCCTTGGTGCCCCACTGGTCTGTGATACTGTTTTTCATTTTTCCAGCTGTGTAATTTTGGGTTGTCCCTTGATGCCATGTGATGAAATGGGCTTACACCAGGCAAAAAACAAACTTATTCCTCCAACCATCGCCTGTTTCCCAGACTCTCTGCCACCAGCCTTCCTTGTGATGATTTCGGTAATCTTGATTTAAATCATGTTAAGTCCCATCTCCTCTTCTACTTGGTCCTAATGACTAATCTGTTCTCCTGCCAAGAAAAGAGGACACTCCTTTTCATCCCTGCAGTTCCTATAGTCAAAATGACTTAATTCAACCAATATTTACCAAGCATCACACAGTAGACAATGGGCAAGCAACACCACAGGTCCCAGCCCTCGTGAAAGTCTGTTTCACACAGTTCTCAAAAAAACAAACAGTGCAGCTCCTTGCCTTTGAACTTAGAACATGAGAAGAGCTGAAATTGGTTCAATACATTTAAAATTGTATACTTTAGGGGCCTCCTGGGCGGTGCAGGGGGTTAAGTCTCAGCACTATGAAGCTATCAGCAGCCACTGCAGCACAAGTTCGATCCCCAGCCAGAGAGCTGACCCACATGGCGCAGCAGACCTCTCCTGTCTCCCCGCTGCTCCCCTCAGCAGTGTCCTTCAGTAGATTCGCCTGTTCTGCTCCCCACTCTGTCTCTGGTGAATCCTCTGAGCCCCCCACACTTCTGGCCTGCACCCCAGCTCTTGTATGAATAAATAAACCTTTAAAAAGTAAAATAGATAAAATAATTTGTGCATTTTAAAACGGTTTAATGCATTTAAGCGTTTAGCCAACTCTACTGGTTGGTAGTCATTTAATTTACCAAACTCTAGTTAGTACAAAGATTTTATTCTTGGGAAAGGAAGTTAATTCACTTTTTACTCTGTCTTTGGCATGGTCTAAAACTATCAAAATTAGCCTTTGGGTCCAGTCACAAAGGCAACTTAATTATAATAAATACAAGTCACAAAATCAGATTTTTCTACTAAGTAAGTGCACTGCAAACAAGATCCTGACATGAAATCAAGATCCTAACATGAAAATTTATGATCTCATTCTAGAATTTCAGGAAAATGGGATTAAATCTAATGTCCATTAATATCAGTAATGGTTATTACTTAATTGCTGAAATTTCTACCTGTGAGGAACCAATCTAACATATGTGCCCTAAAAGGGGTTTTAAGAAAGACTTTGAAGAAAAAACTAAAATAGATAAGAGGCACTCAGTCAGGACAGTGTTATTTCAGGTAATGATTTTTTTTCCCTCCAAAATGTCTTTACTAACACTATTTCATATCATATTTTATAATGCAAAAACACACAACAGCTCTTCATCACAGTTTTCTACATTCCTTTCTGTGTTAGGGAAAAAGTTATTTAAGTCCATAAAATATGAGTGTGCTCTGTTTCTCGTATGTTCCTTCCTTGGGATGGCTTTGATTTGGCTTTATTGTTGCTCGGCTGAGTAAATTTTAAAATATCATGTTTTGTAGAGACATATTCCTAGATGAGGGAAATCTTTCTGAAACCCCCCAAACCTTACCCTGGCCAAGCTAGACTTACTGGCAAGCAAAGTACTCAGCTTCCTGCTTCTGACCCATAATTTTATATGTGGAAGTCATCATCAAAGCTTGCAAGACAACTTGTGTTGAGCATTTCCAGATCCCAAACCTCCCCTCTGTTATTTCAAGCAGCCAACAGCTGCTCAGCCTGTTCTTCCCATCATGGTTCATGATCGCCTTAAAAAAAATCCATCTTTAAAAAAATTGTGAAAACTGAGAACACCCGAGCAGCCAGTGGGAACCAAGAGGCACCGCGCTATGCTCAACCTCAGCTCTACTCTTGGGCGCTGGCCCAATGCAACTAAATTCTCCTTCCAGCAAGGGATGGTTTCAGCTGGTTTCAGCTGACCTGCTGCGAATGTCCCGAGTGAGTCATTGTCGTTAACTCCATCAGCGCCACTTGCTGTCCACTTGGACATGCCTGAACAGCTGCTGGGCTCTCATGCCAACTTCTAACTGGAAATATGGTTTGGTCTGACTCAGTTTCAGAAGGGGCAAGGGGGAGGGAAGGGCAAGGGGAAAGAAAGAGAAAACACACAGGCCTCCTCTTACAGAAGCATGACCATTCTGGTTTTTTCCACTGATGAGGGTGGAAATGAGTTTTGAAGAAGTGGAAACGCTTAACCCAGTTTGTCCTATTCCGCTGTGTCCCTTTATATTTTTCTCATCAAGTTGGGTTGAGATTTTCGGCTAAAGTTATATGCTCAGGTGGAAATCTGCAGTCCTTATGAGGACACCCCATGTCCACTCTTTAAAAACAGATCCATCTTATTTTCCAGACTCAAAGTGAATATTTCCTTTACTCTAAAAATATTTTTCATAAAATTGAAAATCCATTTTGAATCAATCAACAGCTTCTTTGGAGCTTTTGCTAGAATGGGCTTCTGGACTAAACATTAACCAGGATTCTGAGAAATATCAGACATGATCCCTGGCTTCAAGAATGTGTAATAAAATGAAGAGAAAATGCATGTTCAAATAGACGGTCCAGGAACAATACGAGGGAGGGTATGCGAAAGTGCCAACTTCCTGGCACAACTGCTAGGACGGCAAGAACTCAGAGAAGTGCTGGGCTGCTGGTTTGGACTCTGGAATGACAGTAACTGATACTAACAACTGAAGTTAAACTGACTATAAACATGGCATGTGTCATAGCTGGGCACGCAGCCTGAGAGCCTAAGCTCAGGCTGAAATATGCTCACATGACCTCAGCATATCATTTCGGGGGAGCCCATGATTTCCATGTGCATCGTCATGTCCACAAGCCCATGGAGACACTTTTTCAAAATAACCAGAGACCCTGAGGAGGGGCGTCCTTGCATTTTCTCTCTTGGGAAGCTACCATCTTACGGGCAATGAACCAATAGCAATCCAGGTTTCTGGAGCTTATTGAAAGATAGACATGAAGGGGAAGAAAGTGAGAGGGGGAGGGGTGAGAATGGAAAGGCCCACAGACTGTGGTGACTATACCCAAGGGGAGAAATACTATACTGTCAAAATACAAACAAAGATGTAAAACAATGTACTTCGTTAATTAAAAAAAATAAAAGGCAGAAAATAAATAACACTGGTCAACAGTGTGATCATAACTGACTTAAAAAAGCCTTAATCTGTAGTATCTTGGTGTGCTGAACATGAATATAACCCTGAAAATTTTTTATTAGCTCTCGTGTTGAAGATATTTTATATAATTATTTTTATATGTTTCACCGTGTACAATTATCCAGTAGACTGCAACAACATCCTAAATCTGCTTAGAATGATGTAATATTGCATCTCATTGCATAATATCATCATGCACACATCAACCAGAGTTGATGGCATCATTTTCTGATGCAATGCAATACTACTGCCAGGCGACTGCTGAAGTAAGCTGACGTCAGCACTGCACTATAGAAAGCCCTGTTGGAAAGGTTGAGCATTGAAAGTAGTTCAGACTTTGTATGAGACAGTTTAAGCTACTGTTCCATTGAACTGTTATTATTTTCTCTGTTTAGGCACAATACAGGACAGTCATGCCTCGAAAGTGTGTTAATAGCATGGACAATTCCTGCTCTATTTGTGGGGAAGTGACATTTGCCAACCAGAAGAAAAGGACCACTTCTCAAGTGAAGAAGGCTTCTCATCTTTACTTCAGATACAAGGTTGGTGACCACAACAAGCCTTGGGCCCTGCATAGATCCTGTGCTACATAGACAACACAACTTGCACAGTGGTTCAGTGGCAAAAGACCATCAATGCCATTTGCAGTCCCCATGGTGTGGAGAGAGCCAAGTAACCACATAAAAGACTGTTATTTCTGCCTAGTTCCTCCTCTTTTCTGGTTGAATAACAAAACAAAAGAGGTCGAGAATAGTCTACCCAAACATTCTGTCTGCATTGAGATGACCGGTTCAACAACTTGCTGCAAGGTGATGCAAAACAAGCATGGAATGCTTTTCGCCTAGTGTCTACAAACTTTCTTGGGAATGGTAGGGCAGAAAACTACAAGGAACTAGTAGAAGACATGCTGATGCAGTATCAGAAACTTGACTGCAATATGTCTCTAAAGATCCACTTCCTTCCTTCCCATCTGGATTTCTTCCCTGAAAACTGTGGTATGGTTAGTGAAGAACATGGCGAATGTTTTCATCAAGATATTGCATCAATGGAACAAAGATACCAGGGGAAATGGTCCACAACAATGCTGGCTGACTACTGCTGGACACTCCCCAGAGATGCTCCCAAACAGCTGTACAAGAGATAAGTGAAGAAATCTAAGAAGTAGTCTTTGACTTGATTTTTTACAGTTATCAACTGTAGGCCTATTACTATTGGCATGCATTTTGTGATGTAAACATCCATTTATTCCAGATTACAAAAAAACTAGAGCCAAATTAGAATTTGACTGTCAAATTCATGTTGAGCACATACAAATTGATAGGAAATGACAAATTTTATCTCAGTGATATGACTTTTGTAAAAATTTGTTGACCAGTGTAATAGGGTAAAAAGTGTTCTTTCACTTTGAAAGTTCCCCTTGCCCACTATTTTTGCCCCTTGGAAGGCAATTTCAGAGGGGACAAAAGAGGTTAATTCTTACCTCCTTTTGTGATGATAATACTGTCACTTATATAAGATTATGAGTTATAGCTTACTACAAATATTTCATAGATTTCTCTGCCTATTTTCACTACTCATAAATATTTTTCTTGAATGATAAACACAGAAATTTTACTGTATAGTCACTGGGGCTCTGAGTTCATTTATTTCCCACTATCTTATTTACTGCACCCTATTGCTGAGTAGAGCCTGCTCTCCGAGTGCCCTGGTAATACTTGTTTACTGATGAGTGAGCACAGCTCATTAACCTTAGAGTCATCAATTGAGATTTGACCACAAGCTCAATAGGAAAAATACATACAAGCCTGAAACTTTAATACTGAGGAGGCTGAGATACTAGAAAATAATAAATCCAATAGAAATGCTTTGGTTTGGGGCCCTAGAGCCAACTAACAGTTTACTAGTAACTTCCCAATTCACATCTGAGACAGTTTGATAAATAGTGAACTATCATCAGTTTTCCCAAGACACCAAAACCATACTTAATTATAAGTGTGATATATCCAGAATTTGGTATAATCAAGTCTATCTTAGACCTTGTCTGTGGGCTTGATGGGAACAAAAGAGCTTTTTTTCCAAATGGGGAGCCAAGCCAGAAGGGCAGCCGCTCTGAAAGGAGCTAAGACTTGTGTGGTGAATACCTACAATAGATGAGATTACAAGGTAATTCATGTGTAATCTTGCTTTAGTACCATGGTGCATGGAAAACACCAAAACAGAGAGAAACAGCAGGAATAAGGAAGATGGGTTTCTATAGAAAAATGCATGAAAACTTAATAGTTCATTCCCTGTGGGTGCGGGGATGTTGAGAGGAAATTCCAAAAGGAAGATAACAAATAAGCTGGGTTCTCAGTATACCTTTGTGATGCTCCTTGGGCAGGGAAGAAGAGGGAATTCTATCCAACAAGAGCAATATTCATCCAACCAATATTTATTGAAGTGCTTGTTATGGCACTGTTCTCAATAG
Source organism: Scalopus aquaticus (assembly GCA_004024925.1). Classification (NCBI taxonomy): domain Eukaryota; kingdom Metazoa; phylum Chordata; class Mammalia; order Eulipotyphla; family Talpidae; genus Scalopus; species Scalopus aquaticus. Next base: position 9,949 of record PVIJ01008014.1, on the reverse strand, counting down.
AGGGGATGCCATTTTCAACCAAACCAAGTCTCTGACCTCATGATGTCTGCATTCCAATAGGGAAGACAATGTTGTCATCACCATCATCATCATCATCACCATCAATAAAGATCTGTATTATAATGTCAAATAGACACTTTAGCATAATGACTATAATACATCTATCATATATTATACAATATAGCAGCAAATAGCTAAGGAGAAAAATAGCCAGGATAAGAGGATGTACATGCAAGTACATGCGTGTAATAATTGCTGGTTTTCATGAGTTATCAAGATCTGATTGGTCTTAGAGCACAATGTGTTTGGTGGAAGTGGGAACAAGAAAGGGATAAGAAGATGATTTGACAGGAAGCAGAATGTTCATATTTTAAGGCTCATGTGATCTTTTAAATCCTGCTAAGAAATTTGGGTTTTCTTCTGTAAGTAAATTAAAAGTCATAGGAGAAGCGACATATGTTCTATTTTTATGCAGATTACTTTCATGACAGCATAGAAAGTGGATTTGGGGTAAATAACTTTGGAAGTAGGGAGCCTAGTTGCTTGTTGTGCCATTAGTTGAGCTGAGAAGATTACATAGACTACTGAGTATCTGTTAGTTTGACCTTTAGAGAGAAAGAATCCTAGACCACATGGGCCACTATAAATCACTAACCCCACTGCAGTCAACTTGCTTAGGGTCCTAAATCAACAGGTTGATCCCAAATTTACATCCTACTCTTCTGGAATTCTATTTCTGGTAATGACAGAATAGCTCCTATCTGACCAACTACATCACAGGTAACAACTATGAACTCTGGGCAAAATAAAAATGTGTATTACTAAAGACAATTGCTAAAGTCCAAAGACAGGTAAAGACGGGGAGGCAATCAATACTTGGAAGAAGGAAACGGCACTGATAACTTTTTCTACTTTTTGCATTTTTGGCCAAACAGTAGTCAAGGTCACACTGGAAAATTAAAAGTTGGATAGGAAACAACAGTTTTACAAGCTTGAAGAACAAAAAAACACATTTTGAGAAGACAAAACAATATAGGAGGTAGCCAGAGAAATATAAAATTTTGTGTATAAAGTTTGTCTCTATCTTTGAATAACCCTTGAACTATGCATGCACAGGGCAGACTCCAAGCAGTTCTAGTGAAGCTAAAGGAAGTAAACATTTCAGCTGCTGCCAGCAGAGAGTTGGCAAAACTGGAATGCAATCTAACCAAGTTAACTGCCTGTTTAAACCAAAATGACCAATATTCTTTGGAAGAATATAACAGAATCTAATGTCCCTAAACATATCATTCACGATGTTCAGGATTATTAGACATACATATTATTAGACATAATAATATATTATTATAACCAAAGATAAAAAGAAAATATGACACAAATTCAAGGGAAATCTGACCCCAAATTAATGGATTCTGACCCTAAAATAATAAACATTGGAATTAGTGGACAAGGATTTTAAAGTAAATAATTTAACCACAATCCAAAGCATAAAGAAAATACATGTAATAAATGAAAAAGTGTTAAGTAGAAAACATAAACAATAACAAAAAAGAAAATGTAGAATTAAAAATTACAGTACTTGAAATAGAAAATTAACTTACCAACCGGAGTTGACAAAAGAAAAAATCAATTGAAGATACAATACAGGAATAAAATCTGAAGAACAGCAGAAAAGAGATTGACCTTGTATCATATAAAAAAATCCTAACATACATGAAATTTGATCCTAGAAAGAGAAAAGAGAACATAAAAATTTGAAGGAGTAATACTTGAAAATTCCCATATTTGCTGAAAGAAGCTCTAACCAACTCGATTTAGATTCAAAGAAAATAGCAGTGAGGCCCATTATGATAATCTAAAGAATATCAAAGATAACAAATAATCGATAAAGAAACTAGAGAAAAATGAAACATTATATAGAGGGAAATAATAGTATAAGTCACTACTAACCTATCAAAAACTATGGAAGCCTGAGGCAGGGGAGTAAGATCATTGAGGTGATAAATGAAAAATATTCAAGTTAGAATTCTATATCTAATGAAAAGAAGAAAAACTTAGATAACATATTGTCAACAGATCAAGGTATGCCTTAAAAGTTCTTTAGACTGATGGAAATGGATACTAGATATATACTGGATCTGAATAAAAGAGTGAAGAACAGCAGAAATAGTAAATAGGTGGGTAAATAAGAAAGTCTAAGGCAAAAAAGTATAACTTCTATTATGAGGACTATAAAGCATGTTATTAGTGATACATATGAAAATTATAGCATAAAGAATGGGGGATAGGATAAACAGACCTACATAATTGCAGAGTTTGTATATTTTACAAAAAGGGTATAGTGTTAACTCTGAGTAGAATGAAAATTTAAGAATATGTATAGTAGGCCTTAGAGTAACAACTATAAAAGCAATGCAGTAACATCACGAACAAAAACAACAGATGAATTTAAATCAAGTCAGTCCAAAATAACTCAGGCTCTTTACATAATAAAGTGTTAGCTTCCTCTTCTATATACACTACTTGGTGATTAAATTCACTTTCATTGATTCAACTGCCATGTCACAAGAAACTATAAAGTGACAAATCCTAAACCTGTTTCTCCAATCCAAATTCCTAATTCCCAAAAACATGCCTAACACAAAGGTAAAAATGGGAGACCTGTTACCTAGATACAGTGTAATTTTTTTGGCTTTATTTCAGGGTGTTTGTAAAATTGCAATTTTTTTTTTAAACTCCAAACCTCCATTCTTGAAATAAAGTGGAGATCTGGAAGACAGATCCTGAATTCCTACAATGGCACCATTGGCTTAAGCTGAGTGGGGACTCTGCCCTTTAGACAGGACAATGACTGACTCCCTGTTTGTTGCCTGTATGGGACATAAATGCTGGGTGAGAAAGCCAGTGAGTGAATTTCGCCTTTCCATCTGCTGATAGGGACGCTAGCGCCCTTGCAATCTAATCTACGATCCTTAGCTGTTTTGACAACTCCATACTGAACTGAGTTTGAAATCAACTGGGTCTCTTTTTCCAAGGAACTTCAATTTAAATGGGCCTCTCCACTTTATAGTTGTGTTTATTTTATGCTGACTTCCCTAGTTCTCTCAGAAGGTTTCATCTCATTGGTGTTAGCCCTTCATCATGGCCAACTAAGATATTCCAGAGTCTCTCATCTGCCAGAGTCACTTTGCTTCTTGAGTCTGTGTCCTTTAGAAAGGTGACATTATCCCTTCTGCATTTTTCAATTTAAATGCTACAGGCTTTGATGACACCTTCGGTGATGTGAAATCAACACCATTTTGAAGTAATTCAGTCCAGCAATGTGTCTGAGACAACATTCTCTCTTCACATGAAGACAAGTCAGTGCCAGAAGCCTACTTTTTTGGTTCACATTTTTATTCATGTTTACTAGTTGAGCCCAGCAACTCTTTCTTTTGACACATTTTCCAGTGTTGGGAACACAAAGCATTTGAATTGCTAGTGTCAGGGAAAGAGCAGCAGGCGCCCACAAGGTAGCAGTTTCAGTCTGGACTCTGGTTAACGCTCAGGAAGAAGCAGGCTCTGTGAGACTTCTGTTCCAAAGTTTGCTGATTCTTGCCCCTGGGAGTGTGGGAATCTGGAATCATTTTTGGCAAAAGTTTTCATACCGCTCCCACCTTCGCCATCATAAAGAGGAACATTCATTGAGCTCTCTCTTCTTTTTACTGGCAGGCTTTGAAAGAAAATGCAAGAATTAATATGCTTCTGGAAAACAAAAGTGGCCACAAACACATTCAGATTGTGAAGCTATATTGGGGGAAATGAATATTTTGGCTTATATACGTATAGGTCTTGGATCTGTGCCCTTGTATGCTTCTCAGCTATATCTCAGGTTCTGGAACAACAAAAAAAAGTCTTCAAAATTTAGGAAAAACTCAAGAAACAAGGGTAGCTTATAAGGCCTATCAGCTGATAGGGGACTCTCTCATGTAGGAGAGTAAAAGCAAAGAATCCTTCACCTCCATTTGGTTCAGGAGGCTCTGTGGAGTTGTGTAAAGCATTCCTGAGTGAGAGGTGGCGTCTGGCCGATAGGAAAGACGTTTCACTGGCCTGCTACTGCTCCTGTCCTTGACATTGACCATCCACATTGGCATGTTGTAAGAGAAACCAAAAGAAACTGGCTTTAGAAACCATGTCTTTGATGTCTAGAAAAAACATCCCAAACAATTAAATCATTATATAGTCTTTCTATTGAGATGTAAAATCTCAACAGAAATCAGCCACTAAAATTCAAAGGGAATACCCATCCCTAAGATGATCTTTTAGAAAGAATATAATCAAGGGTAAGATCAGACAATAAAACAGCGTGGGTGCAACATCGCCCATCTTCAAAGAACTGCATGAAGTTGGCTAGTAAATGCTCACAAATCATCACTGTGGAGGCAAATGGTGCTGCCTGTCCAGAGAGGGGCAGTGGCCACCCAAAAAGTGGGTCTCTGTGCTGACACACATGGGAGTCCAGATGTCCTCAGTTGGACCAGAGAGAGAATCCAGCTCCCTCAAAGCACCCACTCCCCGGTTACCATCTCCAACTTTCTTCTTCCACCCTGTTCCCTTCTCCTTGACTGGAAAACCTACTGATCCCCAGAGCTCAACTGTTCTGCATGTGTTGGTGCTTCTGGAATCCAACCATGTCCTAGATCTCAAGTGCAAGAGCCACACTTGCATCTCATGCCCGGACCACTTCCTCCCCTCTGCCAGGCTTGCCCAAAGCTCATTTCCTCCAACACTTGGGATCTCTCCCAGATCTTGAGCTTTTCACCTCTGCCAAAGGTATCACCACATTCTCTGATTCAAAATCTGGCATTACTTGGAGCATCTCCATTTTCCCCTAGTCTCACAGGAAGGGAGGGAAATTGTTCTAGTTCTCACCATGATTTAGTGTGGGACTTTGTGCTGACCTTCTATTTTTTCTTTTCTTTTCTTTTGTGTAGAAGAACTGGGTGAGAAAGATTCACCGGAGACAGAGTGGGGAGCATAACAGGCGGATCTACTGAAATACACTGCTGAGGGGAGCAGCGGGGAGACAGGTGAGGTCTGCTGCGCCCTGTGGGAAGCTCCCTGGCTGGGAGATTGAACTCAGGCCTTAGCAATAACGCTGAGATTTAACCTCTAGGCCACCAGGGAGGCCTCTGACCTTCTACTTTTTCTTCTGCTAATTAACATCATTGGTTCTCAAGAGGATCAAACAGGACACAGCCGTATCCAGGACAAACTAACACTCAATGGTGTTTGTTGTTACCACACAGGGTCTTGCCCTCACGCATCCTTCCTTTACCCCTCATAGCCTAGTTCAGATCCTCTTTCCTTTCTTCATGGATAATCTTCATCACTTCCTAACGGATCTCTCCTCCTTATTATCCACTCCGTGTCAGCACCAATAATTATCTATCCAATACCCATTCTCTCATTCTTCCTAAGTTAAAGAACTATTGGTTAGGATAATGCACACCTAAACTAAACACGTCCATGGAATTCCTTCATTGGCATCCAGTCCAGCAGCTTCTACAAAGAGGGACTTAGGTAAACCTATTCTCATAAGAACAGATAGACTCCGTTGACATATGATTTTGGCCCTTCCCCTTTCTCCTTCTTCCTAGAACTCAAGTGCTATTGGGAAGTAGAGCAGCTCTCACGGAACCCTGAGGGCAATCGCATCCAGTAAGTGAACTAGAAGAACCCAGGTCCTTGATGTCTTCTCCGTGATGGACATGGACATGCTGAAATACCAACTTTCTGACTTTTTGTTTCTTTTGGAAAAGAAGTCATTTGACTTGAGTTGGATTTTGTTAGATGCAGAAAATATAATCCTAATTTACAGTATTTGCAAACTATTTTCCCTATTACCACCAGAAAACAATACCACAATTTATTGTGACAAGAATATCCACTAGACCACGCTTCTACTTCAAGCTTTCATTGGTTTCTCATTGTATGTCAAATGAGACTCAACCACAGAAGAATGACCCAAGGTGAAGAGCTTGCCATGAGTCTGTTCCCTCACCCTCATTTCCTCTCCTCCAGGACACACATTCCACGATGCCATCTAGAAAGAGAACCTCTTCATTCCAGACACATCCAGTACCTTCTAGTCTTGCCAACATCCACTCTGCCAGCAATGTCTTTCTCTTGTCCACATGTCTTAATATGACTTTTCCTTCAAGTGCCAGTTCAAATGCCACCGCTCCCCCAAAGCAGTGCTACTTATAAGGAATTTCTTCACTTCTGGGTTTTCATGACACTGTCATTTCAGTACAACCTCAGGCTGTCTCACACATACCTGGGGGTTAGGATGAGTGGCACTGCAGAGTGCCACACAGCATCCCATTGTGGTTATGAGTGTGGGTTCAGGAACCCCCTCCCAAGCTAAATATGGACCTGGCTTTAATCATGCTCTTTTTTATGAGGTTCGTGGAGCTAATGACAGTGTCTGGTCCTGGGAAGTCGTGAGCATTAACAGAAATAATGCATGTAAAGTACTTACACAGTGACTAGAATATAGTAACTAAATGATTTGTTTTCTTTCCCTTCGAGGTAAGAAGTTCTCTGGCAATCCATGTTATCTCGCTCTCTAGACACTTAGCTCATAACATGATGCTGGCTCTATGGTAGCTGCTTAATAAATATTTATTGAACTAAACCAATCAATATTTTAAAAAGTCTCATCAAAGCTATAATTTACAAAGGGCTACATGGAATCTTACTCTAAAACATTTAGATTAAGCTTGGCCTCCTCTAGGTCTCTGGACCTATATGAATCTATGGAACGCCATATTTGGAATTCCCTTGTCTTTTTCTTTGAATGCTCTTTACATCTTATTAGTCCTATTATTTTTGAAGACTTCTACTCTTGTATTAGCTCATTTGTTTCTTACAGAAAATTTCTGTAATAGGTACCTAAAGAAGTAAGCTACTGAATAGAATAGAGAAGGGATTTTAGGTGGAAAGAGGATTTGTCCTAAGGGGTTAAGAGCAGCAGAGGTCTATGTCCAGGGGCAAGGACACCCTGTCTACTGTTCTTTCAACTAAATAAAGTCATGTGACCAGTATCACAGTTTCAAGTAATGGTGATGTCTTCAAACTGAACAGCTGCATTAGATACACCCAAGATGAAAACATGGTTGAAGCATCTTGGACGTGGAAGTTACCATTAGGTGAATTAACTATGCACAGCAAAGCAGTGAACCTTGGCTTTGGCCTCAGATGGACAAGAATTAGGAAGTGTTGGGTTTTTTTGAGTTTTGAATGTTTGTTATTCTTGTTTTTAATACAATTTCATTGTCCACATACATCATTTAATCTTTAATAATGGATGTGTTTAAAAACTGCCTTGCAACAAAATCCCAAACATTGAATAATTGATTCTCATGAGCCAACACAACCTCGCCCAGTAGACCCCTGCCTTTAGGCCACTTGGAGTCCTCAGGACTATAGTGTCCACCCTATGACACTGGTCAAAGAGATGGTTTATTACTGAATTTCCTTTTGAAATGTTTGGAGGGAAATGGGGTGAGGAATCTCTAGGCAGATTTCTCGGGTGACTGGTACATGCCTGAGCCTACTGACCTGAGCAATGGGATCACAGTACCCATGTGGCAAGATGGTCAAGAAGGTCAAATGAGACAAGGTTGGTGAAATACATCATGTTGCATAATGGTACCTGGTAGATATTATCTCAGCATGCCTTCACAGCCTTCATAATAAGCACACGCTCTTCCAAGATCTCTATACGCATTGGTGTGGTGTCTTTACAAAGTTGAGACAGCTTTGTAAACATATTAGAGATGGCAAAACTGTATTAGTCAGAGTTACCCAGGGAAACAGAACCAAGAGGATATGTGTATATAGAAAGATGTATTCTAAGGAATTGATTCAACTGATTATGGAGAATGGTGAGCCCAAAAGTCTTCTAGAGGGGGTTAGCGGGTGGAAACTTAGGGGAACTGATGCTGCTGTTCCAGTGTGAAGAGCAGTGGGCTAGAAATCCAGGACAGGCAATAGTGCAGAGGAAGTCCAAAGGCAGGCTGCTCAGAGAGGCCAGTCTTTTGGTTGGATTCAGCCCTTCAACTGATTGCATGAGACCCACCCGCATTATGGAAAGCAATCTGCTTTGCTCACACTTGCGAATTGAAATGCTAATCTCATCTAAAAGACCCCTCAAGTTGACATATAAAATAAATCCCCATAGTTACGATCATAAAATTCTTGGAAGTAAATGAGTCTAAAAGGAAAATTTAAATTGTTTTAATAAATTGGCATCACTCATGACCAATGGATTCTTCAGAAAAAAATCAATAATGCCACTTTTTTCTTAACACCAGACAGTAATTCACCTTATTTTTCAATGTACCATGGAGAGATAGGAAACCATTCAAGGGTCTTCAATCAAAAAACCAAGAAATTTGTCGAAGTAAGATATTTTACATGAATGTTAAGCAAATTTAACATTTTAAAAAAGATTTATTTATTTATGCATACAAGCTGGGGTACAGGCCAGAGGCACAGGGCGGTGAGAAGGTTCACCAGAGACAGAGTGGGGAGCAGAACAGGCAGATCAACAGAAATACACTGTGAGGGGAGCAGCGGGCGAGGCAGGAGAGGTCTGCCGCACCATGTGGGATTCTCCCCGACCAGGCGTCGAACTCGCGTCGCCGCTGCCGACAGCTCCACAGCACAGCGCTTAACCGCTGCGCCACCAGGGAGGCCCCAAATTTAACATTTTGTTCTGTTATAAATGCAAGGAAAAGATGCACTTTTTTATATAATTATGGTACTATGAATTTTTTGGTATAGGAGGTGATAGATTCTCCATAACAACATATTTGTGATTGAGATGTAGTAGAGGTACATAGTTTTCTCCACTGAGCATAAAACAGAAATGAGTTTTAGGTCACGGCAAGCAGACCAGAATGCCAGACAATCTGAAGCTCACCGAAAGCCTTCCTCATCGTTTTCCATTTCCCTGGCACCCTTCAGTCTCTTGGACTTCACAAAAAGAATCAGAGCACAAAACCTGTTCTCCATCTCTCAACCACTGTGAGGGTGTAAGGGTGAGGAAAGGAGAGCACTCTGCTATCCAGGGCAAAACTTCGTATGATCCTGGGACCAGGGGTCAACCCTCACACCTACCCACCAAAACCACTACCAACAAAAATAATAATGACAGTACCACCCACGTGGTGGGGGGGGGGCTAGATTTTCAATGGGATTAACTCATGCTCCCTTACTGAAAGCTCTCACACACTTTATGCCGATAAAATAAAACAAAGCAACACACACACACAACAGGGAAGGCATCATCCTTCACATTTTAGAAATAAGGGGATTGTGGCTAAAGGAAAAGGGGGGGATTTAGTCATTTGCGCACAGTCACATCGCACGTAAGTGGCAGAGCTGGATGTGAAGTAAGATCCTCTTGCACATCTAACACTTTCCAGATTCCCCACAGCCACAAGATGAGCCGGGGGGTGGGGTGGGGGGGTGTCTGCACCTCCCTCCCTTCCTGCTTCCACGTCCTCCTCCATCAAGGCCATAATTGAGTCCATTTTCCTCTGACCACCCCAGATGGAGTGGGTTGGCAGAGGAGAAATACATTATTTGATTGGCCACTCTTGCTCAAACCCATCTGTGCCATACACGCTGAGATGGAGAACAAAATAATCCACGCCCAATCCTACACACTGCACTCGGGACATCCCCAGATACCCACAGGGCTCTGATTTGCACAAGTTTGCGATCAAAACCCTTTATTCCTCATTTCATCTCACACACCATTGTTGATGTGTCTCAATGTATCTCAAACTCATGTTGATTGAGTCCAAAGACAACCAACCTTCCTCTCCTCTCCTCTCCCCTCTTCTCTCTCCCTCCCTCCCTCCCTCCCTCCTTCCTTCCTTCCTTCCTCTCTTTC